>JAXCGZ010019064.1:7500-62500 GCA_037179515.1 Halocaridina rubra
GCTTTCTGGAAGTCTAGGAATATGCAATCTGCCCAGCCCTCTCTTTCCTGTAAGATTTGGCTTACCTCATCATAAAATTCTAATAAGTTTGTTACTGTTGATCTACCTTCTCTGAAGCCATGTTGCCTCACTGACAAAAAGTTGAAGGATTCCAAGTGAAGAGAGATATGTTTCCTTAGTAGTTTCTCCATAACTTTGCAAACTATGCTGGTCAAGGAAACTGGTCTATAGTTCAGAGCCGTATCCCTCCTTCCCTTTTTGAAGATAGGTATCACATTTGCTTGTTTCCAGCATCTTGGAATCTCCCCCGACTCCTGTGACTCCTTAAATATGATACTTAGTGCCACTGATATTGTGTTTGCGCATTTTTTAAGCACATGAGGGGATATGTCATCAGGACCTGTAGCTTTATGAACATCTAAATCCATCAGCGCTTTGCATACCTCTGTGGCTGTAAGGTTGATGTTCTCTAATACCGGCCCTTGAGCTTCTATCACTGCAATCTGAGGGGGTGGGGTATTTTCTACTGTAAATACTGACTGAAACTCCTTGTTCAATTCTTTGCAGATCTCTTCATCCGTCTCAGTGATGCTTCCATCCGCTCTCTTTAGCCTTAAAACCTGTTCTTTTACCTTCAGTTTTCCTCTGATAAAGCTGTGGAAAAGCTTGGGATTTTCCTTAGCCTTCCTGGTGATGTCCCTCTCATAGTCTCTCTCTGCCTCTCTCCTTTTACTTAGGTAGTCATTTCTTGCTCTTTTGTAGGTTTGCCAGGAATTTATGTTTTTTCTCCTCCTATACCTTTTCCAGCATTTGTCTCTCCACTCCTTAGCTCTTTTACACCCATTATCGAACCATTTCTCTCTGGCATGAATTACACCTACTTTGGTGACAGGTATGCAGCAATCTACTATCTTCCCATATTTCTCACAAAAGATGTCATACATTTCTTGTACAGATTTGTTGTAAAATAAGGTTCTCCAGTCAATAACTGCAAAAAGCTCATTCATTTTGATGTAATCTCCTTTCCGATAGTTCCTCCTCATGTCCTCAGTGCCTCTACTCTCAGGAAGAATATCTTCAATGATATACTCCATCAACAACACACAGTGGTCACTCTTTCCAATTGGTGGTTCATACTCAATTTTTTCAATATCCAACACATTATCTGTGAACACTAGATCAAGTAGTGATGGCTCATCCCCACCCCTGGCCCTTGTTGGTTCCATTACATGTTGGTGTAGGAAATTCCCTTGTACGCAATCTAGGAATCTTGCCCCGAATGAGTCCTCACCACTGTGTGGGTCAAGATTTATCCAATCTATCTCTTTATGATTAAAGTCTCCCATAATCAAAATCCTACATTTTTTCTCCCGTGCCATGTTAACAACTGAGTTTATGACTTCAATAGTACCTATATGACTTTCCTCATAAACTTCAAGCCTATTTTGGTTCCTTGGTGGGTTGTATACAACAGTTATTATAATGCTCTCTGACCCAGTATTTATGCGAGCAACAAGAAATTCCTTGAACTCACTTTCTATAGCCAAGTTTATTTCTTCGACTTGAATCCTTTCACTTATGAGCAGTGCTATCCCTCCACCAGTCCTCTCAGATCTTTCAACCCTTAGTATTCTGAAGCCCTTAGGAAAAACTGTGACACTGTTTATGTCCTCACTCAACTTAGTCTCTGTAATTGCTACTATATCTGCCTTACTGTTGTGAATCCTATCTTTACTTCTACTGCCTTACCAGCTAATCCATCAGCATTTGTGTATAACAATCTTAATGAGGCCCCATCCCCTGATCTTCTGTCATTATCTTCTTTATCTCCCCTTTGTCTGGAAGTACTCTGTAACGAAAATTTTTCTTCTCTTCTTCATTTCTTTCATCATTTAACCTTCTTGCCTCTTGCAACAAGTTTTTGATCTTTCCCATCTCTTCCTGTGTTCTGTATCGTCTAATGAATATAAAAGATAGCTACAAGATTATTATCATTCTTGCAGATAAGGAATTACATTATTGGACAATGAGATTAATGAACTCAGTAGAAAGAGTTGTGAGGGGAACGATAACAACAACCGATAACCAGTTCCTGCCAGATATCTTCCGCTCAAGAGGACATCGCACCTCAGGCAGCCAGGAAGATTTATACGTCACCCTGCGAACTTCAGCGGCAGATGGAAAGTAAACATTCGTCGATATATTTCTTTTATGAATGTGTATAAGCTAAGTCATTTTAGTTACATGCATGTATATTATGTAGTGAAGGTTATACAGTACCTGAGTAAAGTTATGTACCTGGATTAAGATATAGATAATTATATAATACGATAAAGATAGTTAAAGGAAAGCAATTAGGCCTAGCCAATACTAAATAAAGGCACAAGAATGACTTCTCAGATACCAGCCCCACCTAATTTTTCAATTGCACGTGACCCTAGAACAGTGGCACATAGGTGGAGGAAATATATCGATTCATTCAAGATCTATTTGGATTGCTTGGTCACGAAAACTGACAAGTAGAAGGTCACCATCCTACTGCACATAGCAGTCCCAGAGGTTCAGGATATATTTAAAACATTAACCCCTGAGGATAATACATATAATAAAGCCGTAGAAGCATTAGGGGACTATTTTAGTCCCAGTGAAAACATCAGGTACGAACGTAGCCTATTCATGGCACTTGAGCCTCGAGAAAATGAGAGTATAGATATATTTGTCACAAGATTAAAGAAGCAAAGTCAATTTTGCAAATATGATACCCATAACTCTGAGGAAGACTTAATAGTTGATTTAGTCATTTGTAAATGCAAATCCAGTGAGCTTAGAGAAAAACTATTACAAGCTAAAGACTTGAATCTCTAAAAGTTGTTGGAAATTGCAAGAGCTTATGAATAGCCTCGAGCTCAAAATAAAAGGATTGAGGAAAATTATCACAAACCTCAGTCTGGAAGTGTAAATAAAGTAATGCAGTACAAACAACCGAATAAATCAGGCTCAAGTAACCATAAATCACAAAAATAAAAAAGGAAACTTTTAAAAAATGGTATAAGAACACTACTTCCAATTACTGGCAAGGGAATAAAGCACAGACACCTAATAGTAACAAATCTAAAGAATGTTACAGGTGTGGTAATAATAATCATCATCCGAATGATAGATATAAGTGTCCTGGTTATAACAATGTGTGCCAGTTTTGTAGATATTATGGACATTTTTCCAGGAAATGTCTTAAGAAACAAACAAATTAAGCTGAAAAGAAAAACATACATTGTACAAAAGAAAGAGAACAAAAAAAGTTCTCTTTCCAACTAAATTCCATTTACACAAATAAGAGAATAATGTGTAAAGTACAAGTAAATGGAAAATATATAGAAATGCAGTTAGAGACAGCTGCAGATATAACTGTGACTTCAGAAGAAGTAGCCAAGAGTATACCTTATCTGAAAATAGAGGAGGACGCAAGTTCCTTAATCACAGATTACAATCATCGAAAGCTTGATACAATAGGAAAAGCTGAAGGTATGGTAAAATATGAAAAACAAATCGTGGAGTTACCAGTTATAATAGTAACAGGAAATAGAAAGGGATTGTTAGGTTTAAACTGGATAAATTTTCCAGAATTGATAAAGAAAGCAAATCCAGAGATAAATAGTATAAGTACACAATATCTGTTGGAAGAGTATGAAACAATTTTTAAGCCAGGTTTAGGTACTATAAACAAGGTGACTGCAAACTTAGAATTAAAAGAAGACGCAATGCCAAAATTTCTACCACCCGGACAAATACCTTTTGCTCTGAAAACTCAAGGCGAAAAAGAAATATTAAGACTAGAGGAAGAAGGAAATTGGCAAAAGGTAAAATATAGTCAGTGGGCAAAGCCTGATGGCGGAGTAAGACTATGTGGTGATTATAAAGTCACAGTGAACCCACAATTGAAAATTGCTCAACATCCTTTTCCTAACCCTAGTATTATGTTTGTTACTATGGGAGGTTGTAAGGTATTCTCAAAAATAGACTCGAAAAATGCTTTTCAGCTGTTAACAATGGACACAAAGTCACAAGAAATATGTACCATAAATACTCATTTAGGGTCATATCAATCGAAAAGACTACCATATGGAATAGCAAGCAGTTCAGCCTTATGGCAAGAGACTATGGACAAGCTATTCACAGGGGTGTGCAGACAAAATGCCGATGGACATAATGTTGAAGGACATAATGTCGACGGATATAATGTCAGGTTAGATTAGGTTAGGTTTGGAACTATCATTTTAACCTGTATAATCATGAATGAATGAAAGAGTAAGAAGAATAAATAACTAAATAAAAGTAGTATCCGCCGACATTATGTCCATCGGCATTTTGTCCTACACCCATTCACAGGATTAGATGGCGTTTTCTGCTTTGTAGATGACATAGTTGTTGGGGGAGAAGATGAACAACAGCATAATCAGATATTAAAGAAAGTACTTGATAAGATAAAGGAAAATGGTATGAAGATAAACAAGAATAAATGTCTATTCAATGTATCATTAGTAAATTATTTGGGATTTGTGATAGATGAAAATGGCATTCACTAAACAAACGATATGATAAAAGCAGTATGGGAAGCTAAAGTACCAGCAAATGTTAAAGAGTTGCAATCATTTCTTGGATTAGTAACATTCTAAGCAAATTTATTAAAGATTTACCAGCTATTTGTCGCATGACTAAAGTCTTGCTGAAGTCACATGAAAGCCTGCTGAAGACAGGATCTGAAACTTGCAACAAATCTGGAGCAGTAACGGTTGAGGGCACAGATGTTTTATTACATGCCCTCACTTTTATTGGGTTTTGGCGCCACCAAGGTTTATGGCTAGGAACATGGAACTAATTTCCGGCGCCCTGCACCCCAAGAGGCCTAAAATATAAGGGACCCTCGATCCTCGAAAACACCACAAAAGGTTGTAAACATTTGACCCATATTTGTATGTACACGCCCTGGAGAGAGAGAGGCCCCAATAGCTGCAGGCGATTTAGAACTTCCTCTGTTCAATAGGCCTGCTGAAATAGCCCCTCCCCCAAGAGGAGGGACTCCTCTTTGAAACTGAAGTCTATTGGCAGAATTGGATTTCACGACATACCCTGCCAGTGGGGTATTTCAAGAATCCCCGAGGCAGACAGAGAGTTCAGTCAGAATTTTCCCAGGGGTACGAATAGATCATAGATTTTGATTGTCATAGGGTAGGGGCATTGAGGCGTCGTATATTTTGTACTCTAAAATATATCTAAAATAACGGAGCCACCGCTTGTCCATTCTTACCTTGCACTCTTCTGTTATTAATAGTAATGTAAGTGATTAAAGTCCTTACGACATCTGGTGGCAGCACGGTAAGATCCCACGTCGAAATACATACGAAGAGACAATCTCAGACGAAACCTGTGCAAAGAAAAAAAGAATGGCAAAGGCACAAATCCAATATCTCCCAATACAAGAAATGAGCAACAAGGACAAACACCGGAGAATTCTTGAATTGGAGGAGCACATGCGGCGCCTACAAACTCCTGCCGACGCCGCTCTGCCGAGAAGGAACTTGGTCAACGCCGACAGAGAAACGGACGCCTCAAACATCTACGAACAGCCTGCCGCTCCGAGCCCCGTGGTGACACAGGGAATGCAGCAGGCCATGCCCCCATCCCGTGCCCTGGTTGTAAAGGCACCTCGAGTCAAAGATTCACCTGTATACTTCGACGGCGCAAATGTAAAAGACCTCGAATGTCCGTCTATAATTCCCGCGGCCGACTTCCTGAAATACTTGGGTCTGCGGATGAGAAGTGACGAGTGGTCAAACAGAGAATATTATAAAACTTTTAAGGAATTATTCTTAAGATATTTCTTAGTGAGCTGAAGTGTGACCGGGGCTTTGAGTGCAAAAGCCCCTTGCCAACAGTACATGTTGCCGGATCCAGCCAAGAAGATGGTGATTCATCGATTCCACGCGAGAGATGGAGAAGTTGGAGGAACCCCCTGTGCCCAGAAGGAAGAAGAACCCCCTCCTCCATTGCCTTCTGCCATGCAGTCCTTCAGGACCACCTCCTTAAAATAGCTAAGTACTTGTGATCTGTATCCAGTGAGTAATGGGACAATTAATCAAAGAAATTGAGGTCGGTGGATGCCGCCATTTTATCTTGTAGTTATGCTTTGACTCAGCCAACCCACCTATAAGGGGTGTGGCCCCTAGTAAATTAATAAAAGTAGGAATTTCTGTACCCATTACTAACATGGATAATTTGTACTAATAGCTATAAGCAGTAATAAACTCCATTTTTGTTATAATTTGAATAATATAACGAGTAATTGCGTTTGAAGTATGTTCCATTTATTTTTATTATTGCTTAAGCTAATTATTAAACAGGCAAATGTATTGATTTTAATTGAAAAAAAATGTACGTGTAAAATCATTTTTATATTAGCTTCTTAAAATGTAAGAATTATAGTGAGAAGTATACTTGAATCTGCTTTTAAAGTTTTTCTGTTATAACGTGTGATTTCCAAGAAAGGAAAGCGGAAGTGACCAATCGATTTTCCAACCTCGTTATTATGAAGATATAGTAATTGTACTGATCTTTGATATTTAAAGTACGTGTAAAGTAATTTTTTTTATATTAATCTCTTAAAGTGTAAGAAATCGAGTGAGAAAAAAATTTAACAGAGATGACAGATTGTTCTTTTAATGTTATTATGATGATGAATTGATATTACACTACGTGTGTGGCACGTGAAAGTAAATTCGAGTGAATTTGTGCTGTCCTGGAATAGGTGGGTTTTTCAGTGTCGCCCTAACGTTGAATAACCATTGTACAAAATGGAAATAAATGTTTGTTTGTTTGTTTGTCAAGGGAGTAGATAGGGACCTAGGACTGGTGAGGCAGTCGTGTGATCACGCGGCCCGACCGAGATTTCACCCCTACACTCCTTCAGAGTGGTAGGGGAAGGGAATCTAACATGTTGCAAATAGAAGGGAATTTTACAGAGAAAGGGGATGCAAGTTTGAATGTGAGCGAATGAGTGTGAATGACTGGGGGTATAAGGGGGGGTTGTTCTAGTGGGTGAAGTCATGGGAAAGACCGTTGGGAAGCATGATTGGGGGAGACTGCGAGGATAGTTCCCCTGCTCCACCGGGTCCTTCTGCATGCCATATCCGAGTATATTTATGGGAGGTGATGCGCTGTTGTAATATCTATTGAGGGATATTTTTGAGAAAATGAGTCTCCACCTGCCCAGATATGGTTGAGATGCCAAATTTGTTTTATTTTTGTTTCCTCCCCTACTCTGCCAATGAGATTATTATTCGATTTCCGAGAATTCCAAGGTAGATATTTCGCGATAAAGGACGTGAATCTATGAATGATTCTTTATTTCTTTTGCTAGCTGCAGTATATACATTATTTGTCCGAAGGGATATGTTGGATATATAGAATAAAACTTTGAAAGTTTTAGCCATGATAATGTTTATCAAAATTATTTCAGCTTGGTCTTAAAGAAAGAATGTAAATTCACAAGAAATGACAACAAGAATGTCACACAGCCGTTTCCCGTATTTGAGAGAGCAGAAGTTGATCCAGAAGCCAAAGGAACAGGGGAGAAAACAACACCCACATGCGCACCCCCCCCCCATAAAAGCTAATCAGCTGCAGCCCTGAAGGCAAACCTCGGGCAGTATAAGAGCAGAAAAAAAATAAAGTAATAAAAGGGGGGGTAATAATAAAAGTACCCAACCGTGCATAAGTATGAGCAAACAGACAGAACAGTATATGTCGAACTTACCCCTGTTCCGGAGGTAATTCTGTTGTATAGTAATTCAAATAAGTCAAATTCGAGATAGTAGAAGAATATATATATTTTCTATATTAATTGTTCATGTACAACTCCATACGAGATTATGAAACTTAAGCAAAATGCATTCTTTAATGTTGCAAATGAAATATGATTTTTGTTGTTATTATTGCATACACAGAGACAGACTTTTTATATTTTTTCAGATTCCGGTTTTTGTTATATAGTTTTTTGTGTGAAGAAAAATCATTAATATCTTTATCCCTTTGATCTATATATTATAATTAAAGAGTTCTGAAAAAGATTATCTAGAGATAATTACTGTTAATTACTATCATTGTCGTGAATTTATAATAACAATTGAGCTAATTAAGATAATTGAGATTGCCAGAGATTATATGTTGAGTTTGAAATTTATTAAATTAATGATACTTAAGTCCTTTTAAGACGTTTGTTAAGAAAAGGATATTTGTACTTTTGTTGATAGTAGTAGCGATATTGTCACGTATGATTCTAATATTTTGCTTTAATTTCATCAGGGATATGTTGCCTTACAGAGAGAGTGTGCTTCAACTCAACCCTCTGATTTATAGCAAGAAAAAGTCTGTCATAATAGATAAGGATGTGTATGCTATTTCAGTAAAGTCCTTTGCAATATTGAACAGAAAGGAATGGATTTATGCTTCGATGTTTCTGCAGTTGTACACTAAGTTCTTTTGCTTTTTTTTGTTAATTGTGGAATAGAAATAGCCCTCTGACAATAAACGTAAAACTCTACCAATAGTCATTGCTCACGTTTGTTTACTTTCATTTGTTTATGTTTGATGCTCCTTTAATTTGGAAATATTTATAGATAAATGAGGCACAATAATATAGGAGACTGAAAGGGCATTATGAACAGTTCTTGTCTGCCCCCTAGTGGGCATCTTTATTACTTTCAATGTAAACAAAACATGGATTCGTTCATTAACAAAATAACAATTATATCAAATATTGTAACATCCCTCTTTTTATGAAGAAAAAAAAAATAAGTTATCATCTTGAAAACGAAAAATAAATCACTCTTTGTAAACAACAAAATCATTATATTTAGAGGGTAAAATATTCCTTGTACTCCTTGTGATTCTCCTTTGAGGAGTGAAAGACTCTTGAACTCTGAGATTCTCACTTGTTGGGTTTACATGTTTATCCTGTGGAATTTCAACCTGTTGCTGACTTTGTACTACATTACTAGAATCTTCACTACTGTGATACGAAACATTTCTTTCATTTGACTTATTAAGGTCTACTCTATTTCTTCTCAATAGACCAGCATCAGTTGAAATTTCATAAGATCTCTCGTCTAAACGTTCCTTCACAATACCTTTTTCCCAAGCTTTCTTTCCCATTACAGTGGGTTTTATTCTCACAACATCATCTTCCTGTAAAGGATCAAGATCTTTGGCATGCACATTGTAATATTTAGCGGACCTGCTATTTCTATAATGTCTGTTAATCTTAATTTTATCTACATTGATCTCAGATGGTTTCAACAACTTTGAAGAAACTGGGAGAAGAGTACGTATGCGTCTCCCTAGGCTTTTTTGAGCCGGACTGTATTCATCACTGTGAGACGGACAATTACGGTAGTCTAATATTGCCAAATAAGGGTCATTATTGCTTTCTATGGCTTTTCTGAGTATGGACTTTGCAGTTTTTACAGCGGAATCCGCTGTAAAAACTGCAAAGTCCATACTCAGAAAAGCCATAGAAAGCAATAATGACCCTTATTTGGCAATATTAGACTACCGTAATTGTCCGTCTCACAGTGATGAATACAGACTGAGGATGTTTAGGGCTTGACGTACAATGTTCTATATCCCACACTCTTATAAAATTCTGAAATATATCACTTGTAAATTGAGTTCCACAGTCACTAACTAAGATGGAAGGAGTACCATACCTTGCAAAATGTGCTTTTAGCTTACGTATAACAGTAGATGCTTTTATATCTTCTAACCTATCAATTTCCCAGAAATTACTGAAATAGTCTACTGTTACAAGATAAAACTGATTACTCAATTCAAAAATATCGGTGCCAACTTTCTCCCATGGCCTATCAGACACTTCATGTGGCATAAGAGTTTCTTTCTGCTGAGATTTTTGAAATTTGCAACAGATTTCACATTGAGAAATTCATACCAGGCCAATATACACACTCACGAGCCCTTCGTAGACAACTTTCTACGCCAATGTGACAAGAGTGAATAGCCTGTTTAATTTCTTACCTCAAATTGGCAGGAATCACAACTCTATCACCTTTAAATACAAGTCCATTCTGTATAGATAGTTCATCTCTAATATGATAATAAGGCAAAACAGTTATAGGTACATTACATTTATACTCTGGCCACCCATTTGTTATCATATTTGTTACTTCAAGTAAAATTTCATTACTGGCCACAGCATCACGAATTTTCTTTAACTTGTCTTCCCTAATAGGCAAATAAGATACAACATTAACATATTCAAAATCATTACCATTTTCAGTTTCACTTAGAAATGATCGAGACAGCAAATCTGCTATATGCATGTTCTTACCAGCAGTATGCTTAAGTTCAATATCGTATTGTTGTGCAGTCAATAGCATGCCTTGTAGCTTCTTTGGTGCTCTATCTAATGATTTCAAGATTATACTCTGAAGTGGTTTGTGATCAGTTATAACCAAAGTATGTTGTCCAAAAGTGTACTGATGGAATTTCTTTAAAGCAAACACAATAGCCAGCATTTCTTTCTCTATCTGAGCATACCTTGTTTCCGTGTCAGTTAGAGCTCTGCTTGCATAAGACAACAGTTTACCACCTTGCATTAGAACTGCACCAAGTCCACATTTGCTAGCATCACACTGTATAACTAGCTGTTTATTTTGATCATAATAAGCAAGAATTGGAGTCTTAGTGATGCAACACTTAATTTTCTCAAAAGCTCTAGCCTGTTCATCACCCCAAAACCATTCTTTGTCTTTACGTAAAAGTTGTCGTATGGGCACCATCAGGTCAGAGAGTCTAGGCATGAATTTTGACAAATAGTTTATCATTCCACTAAAGCATTGAATCTCAGTGACATTAGTTGGAGCTTTCATCGATACAATTGCTTCAATTTTACTGGGATCTGGCTTAAGGCCTTCATTAGTTATTACATGTCCAAGAAATGTTATCTCACTCTTTCTTATTTCAGCCTTTTCTCTGTTAAGACGGATACCATGCTTACGACATCGTTCCAGTAAATTTCTTAAATTTTCATCATGATCTAACTGTGCTTCTTCTAGAGAATTACCTATTCCATATACCAAAATGTCATCAGCAATGCATATTATTCCTAGCAAACCATCTAAAGAGTTCTGCAGTCGTTTCTGAAAAACTTCACTACTGATTGCTAGGCCAAAGGGCAGTCTAAGCCACCGATATCTTCCAAAAGGGGTTTGAAAGGTAGTTAAATGACTTGACTCTTCATCCAAAACACAGTGCCAATATCCATTTCTTAAATCTAGTTTAGAGAACACTTTAGCTTGTGCTAATTCAGGTAAAACATCATCGATAATTGGCAAAGGATGCATTTCTCTAATTATGGCTTTATTTAATTGCTGAGGATCTATGCAAATTCTTATGTCTTCACTATTTTTCTTAGAAGCTACTACCATGCGACTCACCCATTCAGTTGGTTCGTCTACTTTACAAATGACATTTTGTTTCTCTAACTCAGATAATTTGGATTTTACCTTCCTTTTAAGTTGAATTGGCACTCTACATGAAGATATAGCAAATGGCTTGACTTCTTTGTCTAAAGTCATATGTACTACCCCAGGTAACTTACCAATTTCATTACAAAATACATCTGAATATTCCTGAAAAACATCAGTATTACAAGATTCACTGTGTACAGAACATATGTTATCATAATTGATGGTAAGGAAACCCATATGTTCTGATGCACGTTTTCCTAACAAAGGCATATAATTCTCAGCCACTATAATAAACTCAACATTATATCTCTTTGAATTTATCTCATTTTTCACTTTAATTCTACATTTTCCAACTGGTTTGGCTGCAGAATTATTCCACATTTCTAGTTGTAACCCTTCACTAGATTCAATTTTTACATTATTAGGAACCATATTTCGAGGTAACACATTTACACCTGCTCCGCTATCGATTTGAAATTTGACACTATTTTCACCAACTTTCAGATCGGTATATAGATATTTGGATTTCTTTGACACTTTATTCACTTAATAATACTTAATACTTTATTTCCATTTCAATACAATGGGTATTCGTCAGCCAGGGTAAGCCCCAACCCCCCACTGTGGTGTCCAACCACAGCAGTTCCTGCCAGTAAACAGCTTAAACTCTCGGTCTTGGACGGGAACCGATCTTTCGACCTCATGAATGCGAAGCCAGCGCGTTACCACTGTACTAGCCAGCAGGCACTTTCATCACTTGCTGTGTACAGGGATTATCATTTTTGTTCACCGTCGTTTCTTCTGGCTCTCCACGTCTCGTCTGCAACTTGACACCTAGGATATATTCGGCTGGAGTATCTGAACTGGAATCGTCACCGTCCACTGCATTCACACCCATCTTAGATGCTTGTGCATGTCCATTTTTCTCCAAACATTGAGATTCGAAGTGATTCAGCCTGTTGCAGTAGTTGCATCTCTCTCCATAGGCTGGACATTTCTTCTTACTCCACACGTGTCTTGTTCCGCAGAACTTACATTTTCGTAGAGCCGGATCCTTCGTTGACAAAGTTTGGTTTGACTTAGGCCTATACTGGTTCTTGTTCACAAAACTTGGGTCCTCACTCTTTCGGTCTGCTGAATTTCTACTAGGCCTACTCTGCTTAAAGTTCTTTGTCGATTTAACTTTATTTATGACCGACTTTGCTGTATTTTCACTTTTTATCATTTGCATTTGTCTCTGCGATGCTTGATGTGCCTCACAAATTTTGAGCGTATCTATCAATGAAATACATTCTTCTCTCAGAAATTTCTCTCTTAGTTTATCTTCTTTACAGCCAAAAACTATTTGATCACGAATTGCCTCATCTTTTTCTGCTGCAAAATCACAATCCTTAACCATAGTTTTTATTCTAGTAATAAATTCATCCAGGTTCTCATCAGCTTTCTGAGTACAGCATCTAAACCTATATCTTGATGCTATTATTAGCTTCCTAGGGGCAAAATGCTCATCTAGCTTCTGTAATACCGCGTTTAAGTCCTTGCTAGGGTCATCACGAGATCCACTCTCCCCTACAATAACGGGACCAAACTCTATAGCATTATACACTCGAAGCAGTTCGTCACCCCCATGGGTCAAAAGTAATGCTACCTTCACTTCACTTGGTTTATCATTTAAACCTGCTGCCAGTGTATACAGCTCGAATTTTTGACGAAAAAATCGCCAATCTTGCTCACTTTCGCTCTTTAATGCGAATTTATCTGGAGGGGCTAGATTAGCTGTCGCCATGTCGGTCGGTAGTCTTATTTACTTAATCTAACAGAAAGATCCTGGATATTACGTAATGCCTTATATTCAAAATGAACAGCAAACCATACTTAGTCTATTGAGCGCTGCCACCATGTTTGATGCTCCTTTAATTTGGAGATATTTATAGATAAATGAGGCACAATAATATAGGAGACTGAAAGGGCATTATGAACAGTTCTTGTCTGCCCCCTAGTGGGCATCTTTATTACTTTCAATGTAAACAAAACATGGATTCGTTCATTAACAAAATAACAATTATATCAAATATTGTAACAGTTTATTTATTCTTTTGTTATGTAGGGATACTCCGCGACAATTTTTTTTTTTTATTTCAGTGCAGGTAAAGGAAGGAAGGAAGTCTCACCTGACAATGTGGGTGGATACCGCAACGTATTTCACGGTCGCCCAGTCAACCTCTCTCTCTCTCTCTCTCTCTCTCTCTCTCTCTCTCTCTCTCTCTCTCTCTCTCTCTCTCTCTCTCTCGACTCTGAGACAGACATGTGCTCCTCTCGATGCTAAGAGAATATTGCCGTCATTGATTCTTTTTCTTTTTTTTCAGCGAAGCTAGGCGATAATTGTGCCTACACTTTATGTCTGTTGATAAATTTTTGCATACTGTTATTGCATAAATACTGATTTGACATCAGTAGTACCGACTTTTGCATAAATATTTTTGCCACATATCGCAACTGTTTAGAGAATAGATAAAGCTCCCATTGACAAATTGGGGAACCCGAAAGTTGCCGCTTATGCTCTATACAGTATATATATACATATATTATGACAGCAGGAATTCGAATAGTAAAAGAGATTGTGTTAGAATGAGCATTACTATGAAATATAAGTATAAAACTCTGATCTTACTTCTGAATGCCAGTCTCAATTGTATATATATTGCTATTCCTGATTTAGTATTTTTATTTCATTTTTATTATTCTTATTCTGATCATGATTATTAGTAATGTTATTATTATGTTGGCTGTTATTGTTGCTATCTCTCAATGGCCTTTTGCTAATTATTATTTTCGCAGTGCAATCAGCAGTAACCTGATGATTTGTATCTTTTATCTGAATTCATGCTTGATATTACTGTAGCCACTGCTAATAAGAATATTTCTTTAGTGGCATTTCTCAGCATTTAATGATTGTTCTTTTTGATATCTATAGTAGAGTAATGTTATGTATCAGTTTCTCAGCTAAGTCCTAAGTATCTTGGAATAATAATCTAATGGTGTCGACACATACCTTCCATTACCACCCTATTTCCAGGCAGCCCCGACCTGCAAGTTCTAAAAGTCTTTAGATTTTGTTTTCTCTCAAACAAGACCTGTTGCCCATTGAATAGAGATTGCAAGCACTTGCGGTTGCAGGGGAGGCGAAGTATGGCCTCGGATTACCGACATATGGCCATTGTTTGTACCCCGAAGTCATAGGGAGCCTTTCCTGCAACTGTATTAGTGACATAGGTTCAAATGTTCGTCCTGAGAATCTGCTTCATATGTACGTGTGTTTTGCAGTACAGAAGAGAAAGCCGCTGTGACATTGCAGGTATCCAAAAAGGGGTGGTTATAGTCAAGACCCACCTCAGGAGTAGGATGAAGCCAGGCTGGCGGGGTTCAGTAGATGCATCGATCGCCCTCCGTTTTGTCTTGCCAGTCTTCAGAGAGGAAGAGAATTTGTGGTAGTGTACGAACCTGGGCCTGCAATGAAGAGTACGGCAGGGGAGCGAAAAGCATGAGGAAGTTGCTGTTGTATAACGCCTAGCAAGAATTTTATGAGCAAGGGAGAGGAAACAGTAGTCTTTTAAAACATCTTAATAACGCCTTAGATGCCACATAAATGAGTTGATGAGATCAAGAGAAGAGCAAACCCCATAGTCCTCGACAGCTCCTGGAGGACACGAAGGAAGAAACGTTCCTCCAAGAACAGCAGAATTAAATTAAAGGCCTAATTTTAAGACAAATCAATGCCCCATAGTAACGTGATAGGAATAGAAATTATAGGATGAGGTTTCTTATAGTAATTACCATTTATGTTATTGACTATCGCATTTTAAATGTTCATACATGCTAATACTCTACATAATTTGTTTGCTAATGTTCTACATGATTCATATTTTTACTGTAACTAACCAAATTTTATAAATCTTTTGAAAAAGGAGAGAAATAGATAAAGTAACGTTATGAACTAAACTGGCTTCTGACCTTAATTAATGTTTGACAATGATTAGTTATACACTTCAATCATAATGATTAAGTTTATTTTTATTTTTTTTAAGTATAGGAATATGTTTGTATTAAAGATTTCCCACAAGGAAATAGACGCCCTGCATGCGCTAGATCGTCCAGACAAGTTTGTCTGTAAAATTACTATTAAGCTATAAGAATAATGCTATGTTCCTGTAATCTGTTTAGAAGTTCATAGAAATAAGAATTCTTAGAGAATAGCTTAAATAATTCGGCCCTGTTTTTATTGTAAACTAATGTCAGTTAGGATATATCAAAGAGCTCTCAAAAGATAACCCATGCTGCTGCAGAAATAAAAGATATTTCAGTTTGGTTGGGAGGGATGTTGCATGACTGAAGTCTTGCTGAAGTCACATGAAAGCCTGCTGAAGCCTGGATCTGAAACTTGTAACAAATCTGGAGGAGTAATGGTTGAGGGCACAGATGTTTTATTACATGCCCTCACTTTTATTGGGTTTTGGGTCCAGACCCTGCTTCCCCTTGGCGCCACTAAGGTTTATGGCTAGGCACATGGAAATAATTTCCGGCGCCCTGCACCCCAAGAGGCCTAAAACATAAGGGACCCTCGGTCCTCGAAAACACCACAATAGGTTGTAAACATTTGACCCATATTTGTATGTACACGCTCTGGAGAGAGAGAGGCCCCAATTGCTGCAGGCGATTTAGAACTTCCTCTGTTCAATAGGCCTGCTGAAATAGTCCCTCCCCCAAGAGGAGGGACTACTCTTTGAACCTGAAGTCTATTGGCAGAACTGGATATCACAACATGCCCTGCCCGTGGGGTATTTCAAGAATCCCCGAGGCAGACAGAGAGTTCAGTCAGAATTTTCCCAGGGGCACGAATAGATCATAGATTTTGATGGTCATTGGGTGGGGGCATTGAGGCGTCGTATATTTTGTACTCTAAAATAAATCTAAAATAACGGAGCCACCGCTTGTCCATTCTTACCTTGCACCCTTCTGGTATTAATAGTAATGTAAGTGATTAAAGTCCTTACGACATATTAAAGAATGAGGTAAAGTGGAAATGGTCACAGGAGTGTCAGAATGCATTTGAAAAAATAAAAAAGGATATGTTTTGATAAGTTTTTAGTACACTTTAAAGAAAATTTTCCTTTAAAATTAGTATGTGATGCCTCACAAGTTGTAATAGGTTGTCTTAGCACATGAAATGCCAGATGGCACAGAAAAACTTATTGCATTTGCTTCAAGATTGTTGAATAAAGCTGAGCAAAATTCTTCTCAAATAGAGAAGGAAGGCTTATCGTTGATCTATGGAGTTAATAAATTTCACATGTATTTGTATGGAAAGAAAATGTTTGCTTTGGTCACTGACCATAAGCCGCTATTAGCTAGCTTAGGTCCAAAAGCAGGACTACCAATGCTAGTTGCAGCTAGACTCCAGAGATGGGCAATAATATTAGCTGCTTATTATTACTCATTAGAGTATAGACCCACTAGTAAAATGGGAAATGCAGATGCATTGTCACGATTTCCAGTAGAGAAAGCACCAGAAGGGCATGAAAAGTCCATACTATTGATTGAAACTCAGAACTTACCCTTGAGAGCAAAGAACATTGGACAAAGCACAACAAAAGATAAGGTCCTATGTAAAGTGAAGGAATATTTGATGACAGGAAATGATAAGTTCTTAGAAGATGAAGAGTGTCATGCTTATAAAGCAGTTAAGGAAGAATTAAGTAAAGAGCAAGACTGTATCTTGAGATGAGCTGGAGTAGTATTTCCTATGCCACTCAGAGGAAAGGTTTGGAAGAAATACAAGGTCATCAAGGAATTGTAAAGTCAAAAGCTCTAGCCAGAAGTTTCATATGGTGGCAAAATATAGATAAAGATATAGAGGATTATATAAAGGATTGTGCATTACAGCAAAACAACCCTAAGTCAATAAGTTTACACCCATGGGAATGTGCAAGATATCCATATCAAAGACTGCATATTGATTATGCAGGACCCTTTCTGGGAAATTCTTATCTAGTAGTAGTTGATGCTTATAGCAAATGGCCTGACATCATTCCAATGCAGACAACAACGTCTCTAAATACAATTAAAGTCCTCATGACATTATTTTCTACTCATGGTATTCCAGAGAGAGTAGTTACAGATAATGGTCCTCAGTTCTGTTCAGAAGAGTTTGAGAATTTTTTAAAGGCAAATGGCAGTAGACATACATAATCTGCACCCTATCACCCAGCAACAAATGGTGAAGCAGAAAGAATGGTACAACCCTTTAAAAGTGCAATGAAAACGTGTAATGCTAATGCCATGAACATTCATAATTCTCTTAATAAGTTTTTGCTCACATATAGGCTAACACCTCATACAGCAACAGGTGTTTGCCCTTCATTTTTATTGATGGGAAGGAGACTCAGATGTAAGTTATATCTACTTCTACCCGACTCTAAAGGTAAAAAAGAAAATGAAATATATAAAAGGTTGAAAGGAATTGGAAAGATTAGACAATTCAGTTAAAATGAAAGCGTAGTAGTCAGAATGTATAACAATAAGAAGTTAAAAAGAAGTTAGGAAATCTGAATTACGAAGTAGAAGTGGATGATGGCAAGGTAGTCAGACGACACATTGACCAGCTACAATCCAGTGGTAAAGATCCAGAGATCAGAAAGAATTGAGTCTGTATTGCCTGAACAGAGGAAAGACTCTGGAAATATTATACTTATAAGGAAATATGTAGTAATATAGTTACCTTATTTCAATATGTACCCTAAGTGTAATTTTGTATCTCACGTAACTTTGTTTAAATAAAGGCACCAATTCGTTTGAGGGGAAAGGAGACCTATGTATTTTGTCAGAGATATTCTCCATTTAAAATTACCGCTTTCTACTAGCAAATGAATAACATTCTTAAGTACAAAGAGTATGACTTGAAAGAAACCTATATAGGATGTAATTCCTTTATATTTGATTCTGTATAAAGTACTTGTTCTAGTAACACCTTTAGTCGTAAGCTTTTCTGTAACATATTAATCTCCCTTCTACGCAATAAACCCTGTTGAGGAAGGAGTGTTTTATAAACCTCCTATTAATCCCAAGTCATCTGTGACGAAAATGGGATATGTATTATAATAGTAACATTCATATATTAAGTAGGCTACAATCGGCAACATAAAAGATATTTACAAGATTATTAGCATTCTTGCAGGTAAGGAATTACATTAAATAGCACTAAAACCTCGGTATTAGTTTGTTCCAAATATGTGGAATGTGCTGTCTGGTCATCCCTTTAACATGTAATCTTTGAAATTATTTCTCACATGCATCTCCTGCCAAAATCTATTAATATATATATCTTCCAGAATACTATTGTTCCAATGTTTTATAATTATTTTTACTTAACATTTAATCTTAATCATCTCTTCAATCATGGGGATGGGCAGGGTCTCTCAGTGTTGAGCTGAGTGTCTACTGCCTCCAAAATGTCATTGACTTACTTCGTATTGCCCCTCCCTCTAACTTCAAGTGGTGGTAAGTCATATTCCTCCAGCTTATCCTTATGAGATTTCGTGTGGGGCAAAGCAAAGGGATTGTGTCGGAATTTTGTTGAGCACTGAACTGATATATAAATACAATATACTGTAATCATATATGTACTGATGATAGATTCAGAGCTAGAACCGATGTTAGAGGTGCAACACTTTTTTCAGTGATGCTGATGTTGCATTTATGGCTATTAAATATGCTAGGAAAGGGTTACATGTTGGGGAAGATGACCACATGTTAATAATACCCTCCAATTTACAGTTGACTTCCTTCTTAAATTAATTAATGAAAGATGAAAATTCAGTCACACAAAGCAGTTAAGTAGATGTCATCAGAAAATAGCGTCTTAAATTTAAATTTCTCTTCATCAACTGTTCTCAATAATATATTATCATAAGACTCTGGTCTTGTATATCTTTGGATCATTAACTTTCATGGAGTATCTGTATGACGTGGGAATTCTCCCAATCATATTTCCCTCTTGCAAACTCAAAGCATTAGAGTTCTGGTAAGAAATCTCCAAGGACAGCCCTAGTAATTGGGTCCATGGATTAGTAATACCGAGTGAAACGGGGTTAAATGATCATGTGCTCTAACTAGGCCGCCCCCTTTAAAAGGAGGATGGATCAAGTAAACATCACGATTACCAGTACATTAAATAACCCAAATAATTGTAGGCTGGCTTAGGCCAGAGTAGGTTAGGTCAATGCCTAACCTTAACCTACACTCACCTAATCTCATCTTACAGTTTATGGGATTCTTTCATCTAACGGGAGTCATGATCTTTACTTGATCCCGGAGAATTTTATGGATTTGAAACAATTTATAGACATACATAATATCAAGTTCTCGTAAGAAAAGTTTAAGAAATATAGTGAAACAGATATGGATCACGTGGTTTGGAAAAGTCAAGTGTGTAATTAATACTCACCATGTATTTTCTTAGCTGGGTGGGTGTTGTGACAACTAAATATATTGTTATGCCTTAGGCCTCTCACATGCAGGCGCCAAGTGCCAATAGAGGTCAAAGTAGCTCACCCAGTTCCAGATTCCCACGGCAAACATCTCTATGTATGTTCGTATGTGCACCTGTGAAAACACTCGTTAGGCCTTCTTGATGCCCCACCTAAAACCACCCACCAGGGAGGAGAGTTCCTACAGCTGGAAGCCCATTGGCAGGCTGTCCAAGCTGCCATGCCCTGCCATCTTGGTTAGTTGTACAGAGAGAGCTCAGTTAGCAGTTAGAACTTGATCGGAGCAGAAATAAGATATTATGAATTTACCCTAAGGGGACAGGGGACTGTGAGCTGTTGACGAGGAGCTTTGAGGTGTAAAAGAAGTTTAGAAATAAATAAACTAATGCTAATCAGAAGATGCATATCTGTTATAAAGCTACCTTAACTTATTTATAAGAATACAACTTTAATGTCATTCAGGTGTTATCCAGTCTTATCGTATAGAAGAGACAAGCACTATACGTCAAAGTGATACAGTACATGGGAGGACTTATTGAAGAAAAAAAAAAGTCAAATTTCCTTAAAAAAGTTTACTAGGGCAACTCAGTAGGAAAAACACAGTTGTTCCTCATCTTATGTGGTCAATTAGTTTCACCACTCCCAATGAAAGTAAGAACTTGAGTATGTTCAAAACCCTTCTATAAGTGTCAATACTCTGCATACAACTTTTTCTCAGCCTCCCATATACTTAAAAATGATCCCTAGATTACTGCAAAATACTTAAAGCTTAATTCAACACAATCTAATGCATGCAAACAGAGTACAGAAGTAGTCAATTAATTTTTCTAAGGAAAATATGCCCTGGATTTTTATTTATATTATCTTCCGACCACTTATGTTATAAACCATGGAAGATTCAGGACAACTGCACATACAACTGATCAATAAGCCACACACTGCCAAAAATAGTTTTACCCCTTAAGGCCAGATTGCGTCATCTCAAAAGCATGCGCACTTGACCTGGTCAACGTCAAAATTTCGTTGGCTCGTTAAAAACAAAATGGGCACTAGATTATTTCCTATGGCATGCCAATGTTCGCTGGTGATGTGTGGCATCTTTTCTCTCCCTCATGCATTATATAATGCACTCAGAGCGGGGTGAATGTTAGTGTGCAATTGAGGGAGGATGCTTTCCATAGCTTGCCTGGCCTCTGAGGGTTAAGGGTATAATGTAAAGGAGCAGAGAAACAATGCACTCAATAGAATACTTCATAGTCTCTTATATCTGTAAAAGTACAAACATATTTTACAAAGTCACACACCTTAATCTCTCTGAACAGCACATGCATTCATTCATGCCATACCCACTTCATTACAAATTTAATAAACCTGCCTAACATTCAAGCTCTTCTTTCATACTTGGCCAACTAGACTTGTTGTTGTGAACCTGTTAGGTTCTATCATTAAAAAAAAAAAAAAAAAAAAAAAAAAAACAAGGCCTCTAAAGTCCTTAAAAACAATTTAACAGTTTATCAACAGAATCTACCCAACTCAAGACACATAAATAAAAAGAACACAGTAAGAAAAAATAAATACAACTTCTGGGAATTAACGGTTGATTCATCTGGTACAGAAAAATTCTCGTTACGTAAAACTCGAGACGACCACCCAATTTGTGAACATAAAACGTGATTTATGTTATAGTCCTGCACAACCGTTGTCTTCTCGCTATCTCGGTGTGAAACTAATTACAGCATACTGATTACTTAACGTAAATGAGGAGTTGCTCTAGAACAGCAACGTGCTCATGCCACCCATTTCACTCTGCTCCTTAACGAAGATCTCAAAGTACTGGTATATAATTGTGACTGCCAAGAGTATACCTGAGGAGAGAGAATATTTTTTAAATAAGTTGGAGGTCTCAAGTGCAAATCAATTACAGCCAGTAACCATAGACTGGTTACAATGCCATTTCACAATATTCATATAATTTATTATATTTCTTTTGTGTTCTGTTCCGATGATTGGGAAGAACGAAATCATCATTGTACCTAAATGGATATTTCTTGTGGTAAAGTAGTAATTCATCGCACATACACATAAACGTTGCACTGTATATTGAAGGAAACAATCTCTTGGTAAGGGAGGTAGGAGTGGCAATTTATCTCTACTAGAATTCTTGTCACAGCAAACACTTGACACCAAAGAAAGAGTATGGAGAGGGTATTTAAGCGCTCTAATATTTCAATTCCTTTGTTACAATTGAAGCTCTTCCGCAAGTTTCAATGAGATACAACATCTCATTTGATGAGGAAAGCTTCTGTCAAAACCATGACATCTACACTGATGCACTGGCATTAGATAGCCAGATAGTTAAATCTGTTTGGTCCAGAATATTATAAAGCAAAGAAAAAAAACAAAATTGATAATTTCCAAGTATCTACATGTACACAAATTATAATTCCTTAGACTCACCAGTTCCTGATCCAATAGCACCGAGGAAATCTGCCAAAACTGAGAGAGCACCAATGCACAGACCACCGAAGGCAGCAGCCGTTGGGATGTAACGATTCAGTTCATGGATCATGGATTTCTCACGGTGACCACGCATTACCATTTGCTGTTCCTTTAACTGTTTGGCGACCTATGAAGATTACATCACTCCAGTTAAAAAAAAATTCCTTCCATTCACTTCCAAAAGCAAATCATGGAAAAATACTCCATTACCCTGAGTACTTTTCACTGATTTCATAATCAAGAGAACGTAAAGAGAATGTAAATAAGTTATATTCTTTAACTCAAAATTTGTGAATTATTTATATACAATAAAGAGGAGTATTTACACAACCTAAACTTACATCTTTAGCAGAAGATCCTGACACATCGATCCAAGTCTTTGAGAAGAAAGCGCAAGAGCCAAGCATGAAGGCAATGTAGACGATAGCATGAACTGGATCTTCTAAGACATGACCAAAAGATTCTGGTGGACTCATGTAATAACACAAGC
This sequence comes from Halocaridina rubra, assembly GCA_037179515.1. NCBI lineage: Eukaryota > Metazoa > Arthropoda > Malacostraca > Decapoda > Atyidae > Halocaridina > Halocaridina rubra. The sequence continues at coordinate 30,573 of JAXCGZ010019064.1, forward strand.
CCCCAATTGGGTAAGATGCACGGCCCGGTCCACCCGAGCCTGCATCACCCCATACTCCTAAGATTCCTACGAAGAAATTTCCTTGGAATTTAACAGCTAACATCTGGAAGTAACAAACTGGCAGTTAAATATAAACTAAAATATTGCTACTGTAGATTACAATCGACATATATTTTGTTACAAGAGGTGGCTTCACAAAAACCAAAACCCAAATATCAGTCTATATCTCATGGTTTTCAATTTATAATGTTATGTAAAATTATTCTACAAATACCAAACCATTTGTGGTGTAATGTAAACTTCAAATAACCCAATTGGTGGTGAGCTGGTTTCCTGAATTATATGCCTTAAATGTGTTACCAATAATTGGGTAATACCTTATAAACCAATTAGTAGGTCGGCACATGGCACCAGCCGCCAGTGCAATACTACAAATGACAGGCTTTTGGACTCAAAAAAAATATTGTAATGCATTTGATTCCCACCTCAATTATTCTTGGTTTCTGTCTTCACCTGTTTCATAATTTTCAATGAGACTGTGAAAACAAGTTTTAAGTTATAAAGCCATGGAAATAGCCAAGTAATCTCCCAATGGTGATGATGAAAGGTCCCTAACTGGTCAGACTTGACAATTCACACTGCAGAATGGGTAACTGATGAGCAGCAGAACATTAAAGTCACTAAATACTAGATAAGAGCGTATGCAGTGAAAAAATTAAAGAATTCTAAAGTTATGTATTTATATGAGTAAGGGGTAGCCTCTAATATTATAGTGATATTAAGCTGCGATAGGTTTTTGCAATGTACAGTAATGAGAATGATCACTTGCACACAAAAGACAAAACCCTTTTATAGTCAACTCTTAAGACATGCACAGAATATATTTTGTGAAAATTTTATGGTCACTGCATATGTAGCTACCCTATACAGAACTCCTCGTGTTAGGGGTGCTTTTAAGATACTTCAAGTATCTTATTAAGTGTTGTATATATATTTTACTATCTCTCACATATAATGCTTGATTTTTAATCTGACACTCAAAACCGCCTTTTATCAGATCCAATCGTGGTCAAATGTAGGAAACATGTCATTTTTCCTTTTCATAATGACACCAACTGTATCAGATAAGTTGCAGAAAAAAATCCTTGTGTCACACTTCTTCTGGCTTCATATTCAATGAGAAAGTTATTCACAGAAGGTAATTTTTAGTCGGTACCACCTTAATGTGTGGCTTACCTCATAAACTGTAGTCTATTGTACCCTAACCTAACCTATTCATCATTGTAGATGATTCTTAAGTAACGAAGTACACTATATTTAATTCATTATTCTTCTCCATGGCATGTGTGCTATAGTGCATAAGCCAAGGAGAGTGCACACTAAAGTAGCAACTATAAAGCCTTACAAACATGACTTCAACAAACCTGGGATATGATGTACAAGTTGGACACGAGAGCACTTTGCAGAATGATGGGAATGTTGGAAGTATAGAACAATTTGATGGGGTACGAGGAATACTGTCCACGGTATCGCGCCGACTTGATGGGAAGGTCCACTCGGAAACCCTAATGAATACAAAAACAAATATATTAGAAATGCATAATAATGAAATGGTCAACACTCCTTGCAAACTAAAATAACAGTAAACTTAAATGGTGACATTAGTTTCCGTATCAAAATGTGCGAGATTTTCCTAAGCCACTGAATTTCAGGATTCGACAAACATCTTCTTGTGTAAAGATGTCGTATTACTTTTGCCTGCTTTGAATCATCACTTCTTCTTTATTGATATCTACCCATGAGGGTAGCCGGGCCTTGGTGGGCCCACAGGTGGGATTGTCTGGATACATCTGTAAAGATAAGAGGGAACAGAGGTGTTCTGCTCAGAATTTATGGTCTCCTTCAATTTTGAGATGCCTTGTAGAGAGGAAGGAGAAACTCAAGATAAGATAGGGGTGAAGAAGGGAGAGATCATGGCGCCACATGCAAGCTTTTAACCCCTAAAGGACCACCAAGAAGGAAGGGTTGGGGAAACTAGATATTCCTAATTCACTGCCTACATACGACTTATCACATTTCACACTAACATGTCTATAACCCAACTGATTGCGCAAAAAAAAACTTACGTCCTATTAACTTACAGCAATTTAATTCTTAACAATCCACACTACGTAAGAAAGTGATTGATGGAAGAGGAAAATATATGCAAGACGCTATGATTGTTCTATACTGTGCACTTACTCTCTATTCAGATCTGTTTGTGGAGTACAGTCTCATTAAGATATTCCAAACTAAGAAACGTCAGGCATCACTTGAACTTTCACCTAAATTTCCCATAAAGAAATATAGTAGCAATTGGTTCTTGTCTATTTACCTGAAAACATCTCAAAAGATTCTTACCTGGAAGTATATCACAATGCCAAAGATAAGAACAGTGGCGAGGAGGTTGGTCAAGTTGGGTAGGTTTTGCCTGTAGAAAGCCTCGCGAAGTGCACGAACCTAAAAACAATAAAGTGCACTTGTTAGAGGAGACAACGACACATATTAAAAATACTATGACTATATTTTCCATTGTAACTGGGGTGGCCAAGCCAAGAAACACACATTCTCCATGATCCACACTAACTTCCATTACTCCTCTTAGCTTCATAGGGACAATGGGTTGCCACAATCTCCCCTTCCAACTTCCTTGGATCACCCACAAGGTAAGTGGGTAAGAATATTCTACAGTGAAACACAACTTTATACTCCTTCGTAAAACAATACCTGATAAAGATCATCAAATGAACGATAATCTGTAAAGTAATTCCTTAGAAATAATACCTGCACTTGCATCAAGCTAGAGATCATCATACTAAAATTGCCAACATATTCACATCACAAAATTATCAATTAAGAAGCAATAATACAATCACATTTACGAGATCATCTACTCTTCGAAACAAAGTCCACATTAACAATGTTACAAGTTCATTCTTAAACTTAAAAACATTTGCTAGTCAAAACATTCAGTTAATAAAAACAAATTATTTTTTATTTAAAAGTAAGGAAAGGATAAAATCAATATAAGAGCAAACTGTACAAAGTAAAAAGACTTCTGGTGTCAAAGAATACATTAAAATATATTAAACTGCTTGTTAAGTAATTCCCAGGGGCACATCTCCAAGCTGCTAAACGAACCGATCTCTCGTCATCTATCTCAATTGGTAGATTGATTTTTTATAGTATTGGTACTAGGGTCAATTGTGTTGCTTAAAGACCCTGTAGAAGAATTTTACATTTTATTTTAATGAGTGTAACACCAGGACGGGTGAAGAACATTGCCCTCATCGGGTCTGGGTTCAAAGAAACACAAAACAAAGAGAAACAGAGATTGGAGTGATGTGACTTGTCAGATGTGAAGAGATTATAAGAGATGTGTAACAAAGAGAATACTTGATGTTGCTGTAGGCATAGAAAAGGAACAGCAACTGTGGTAAAACCCAACATCAAGCTCCACATGACAGTCCTATTTAAGTCCAAAAGACCTTCAGCTGTTGTATTGCAATGGTCGAATGGTGCGATGGGCCAACCTACTCTTGCACAGGCACAGGATAATGTCTTCAGAGTATTAAGAGCTAATGCCAGTGTGAGTACCAAATCTGCTAAAGGGTCTTAAAGCAATACAAGAGACAAAGTTACATTGCTGTATCAATCGGTCAACCAATGGGTGCAAATATGAGATTAACTAGTTTACCACTTGGATAATTGACCATATTACTCAAACACCTATTATCATCGTGATTATATTTTCATAAGTTTCATGTCAAAAATATATACGGCCTTAATTCAGCTCGAGAAGCCAGTTGCTCATACCAGCAAGAGCTCCTGAAATTCAGACACATGTACCACATTTACATAATCGTAGATTTTATTCACTCTAATCTTCCCTAACTACCATATGCTAAGATATGGATAGTTTTCATGAAAGTTGATCAAACAAAAGGACCATCACTGAAGGATGGAAAAAATTCAATATATCAAATGAAGCGGGAAACAACACAATAATTAAATTTCTAATAACATTTCCAAGTAGTTAATTATCTTAAAATTATAACAATTCACAAATTTCTAAGTCATCTTATACTACTTCTGGACTTACTTTGTCTTGACGCGTGGCCAACAGGTGGAAGAGGGCAATGATGGCACCCTCGAATTCAGTGCCTCTGCCAGTATTCACAGTGGCTGGCGAAAAGGCTTTCCAGACAATAGTTTCACATATGTTGGTGGCAATGAAAAGTGAAATACCAGATCCAAGACCATATCCCTGAAATAAATAAGGAGCATAATTTCATCTCAATAATGCGAGTGATTGGTTTTAGTTGCGGATTCCCTCTTCTATTAAGGGCAAGGACAGTGCCTTCTTGTGAAGGACTTTGGTTTTGGCAAATGCAACTGTTACCCTGAGTGAATGCCCTTTCTAACTCAGACAGTGGTGGACGGCAAACCCTGGACCTGACAAATCAAAGTCACGAGTGTTACTGCTCAACCAGGGAGGCCAAAATTTCATCTCAACAATAACATTAAATACTGCACAATATATCTGCTAGACTTAAAAGGAAAAGATAATTATGAAAAAAATTATCAATTCATATACTATTAACAACATGTAACTTCATTTTATGATTAAACAGCAACAGAGCACAGGGTTTAACAACACTAAATTTTGTACAAAAAAATTTTCAGTTGATACATGAGTAAACTAAAGTATCAGTCATAAAACATCTACATTAAATGTAAATGCAAAATATTTCAAGTTCATTTAACAATCTTGAATCATCTACGATATCTCACAGGTACTGTGTGGAGCTTTGTAGCTCACGGATTTATTGGTGCAGCGACTGCTGCTTCCCATCTATCTCCTGACTCTAGAACTCTCTTCCCCATTCTGTCTTTCCTAATTCTTATAACTTATCTTCCTTCAAAATACGGATCTATCATCATCTCAGGGCCTAATCCTGCCATATCTAAGTCCTTAGTAATTAGACTATTCTTTCAGCCTGTCCTATTCCTATTGTGTATCATTACCTCATCACTGCATTGTTCTTAACCTTTTACTTTTCCTTCATCTTAACTGTTTTCCAAGTGCCCAGGCTTTTACTGATGAGGCAGTTTTCCGGCCTATCCCGTTGTCACACTCATAAAAACAATATGTTGCTTAATTGACAAACTCAATAGTGTCACCTATGATATAAAACTAGACCTTACCAGATTTCACCTAAATAAGTTTTGACAAATAACGTCTTGAGGGGACAAAGCATTTCTTCCCCATCAGAGGATTATAAGTTATTTATTACTAGATTGCAAGGGGTATAAAATTCTTTCTCACCAGCAAAGCTATAACTTTTAAACATCCCTTACATTAGTTAAAAGAATCCTTAGTTGGAAATTCTTCCCTAACTACCAATCATACATTTATATTCCAATAAAACAATATACCTGGCCTATAATATACTGATGATCCGGTTTTACATAACAGACTCCCTTTTCTAGGTGCTATTCCAATATGTGCTTTACTGACAATCTATAATATTCCATTAGGTTATGTGTGGAATGGGAATGTGCATGATAGATCACATACTGGAAGAGCATCCTTTTGTATGAAGGGCTAAGAAGCTGCTGTCTTTCAAAGAAATTTGGTTTTGGCAGTGTGACCACTACCATGAGTGAAACTACCATGAGTGAATTCCCTTTCCTACCTCAAACAGTGGGGGGTTTTGAACCGACGACCAGATAAATCAAAGTCACTCACTCTACCGACTAAACCACGGCACCATCTGCTTAACTAAATGCGATTTTATACGGTGACATCGTAGCTATATTATCAGTGACAAAGTATTTGACATAAATCCTAGTTATTAAAAAGCCCACAAGCAATAGATATCCTGAGCCGAACTACCAGCCCAATACCAAATATCAATACTGTATTCTCAGAGACAAGGTAAGAATACCACGAAAAAATGCAAGCGGTTGCTTACCTTCTGTAAAAGTTCGTCAAGCAACAAGACGATAAGACCAGCCACAAACAGCTGAATGATAATGAGCAAACACACGCCAGCACCCAAGTCTGAAGGATCGCCATACATGCCTGTCATTACGTACAAAATAGCCTGGCCTATGGTTATGACCATTCCAAACAATTTCTGAGCACCGTTGAAGAGAGCACGATCTTTCGGCGTATCCCCAACCTGTTAAGGAGAGATTTATCATTTATATATCCCGGCAACAGAAACCTAAATTTTGCAAAAGGTCAAGCAATAAACACAAGAGAACCTATTCTTTTAGAGGAGAAGATAGTGCGAAGTAATATCTTAATACAGCTTTATTACTTATTGAAAGAGTACATTCCCTAAAAAATTCCAAATTTAAGCTTATTAAAATGGAGATGAAACTCATTCCAAACAAAATTTCTAGAAATCAGAATACACTGTTACTGATATATCTAATAATAGTATATCAATCTTACAATTCTATGTACGTACAATAATCTTTCAAAAAGATTTATAATATCAGTTTTCCGGGCATTCACATAAGTGAAGGGTATAACTATTACTATATACTGTACAGTACTTGCATATGATGTGTTTCCAATCACAACCACTCTTTTTATATTTTCATAATGTTATGTGCTTTCTGTATATAATACAATAAAAGCCATCAAATGAAAACTCACCTCAATAATCTTTGCACCCGCTAAGAGCTGCATAATAAGACTGGATGTGACTATAGGGGAGATACCCAACTCCATGAGCGTACCTCTATTACTGGCCAAGATCACACGTATCCAGTAAAAGGGATCGGCTGAGTCTGAACTCATTATACCAAAGAGGGGAATCTGGAGAAAAAAAAAATTTCAGTGACTTCTTTTACGGCTCGAACTCCTGAAAGAATTTCAAAATTGCTGTTTAATTCTGTCTCATCAAAGGTGGATGGGTGGACACAAGAAAACTTGGAAGTCAAAAGCCATCAAATGAAAGAAATTCTAGTCATTCCTGTCAATTATTACTTCAAGGAATAGAGGACTATCAGCTCTACAGTACCCCTATCCCTATTAGTTAGGTCGTATCATAAGCAAGGAAGATGAGGGCAGCATAGTTTCTACCCAACACCAGGAATAATATTTTAACACCTAATTTAATACTCTTTAAATATCTTAAGCAAACTTAAGTGAATAAAATCACATTAAAGTAAGAATTTATTTTAACATATTACCTATAAAATGCTATACAGTAAACACTAAGAAAACCTATAAAATGCTATACAGTAAACACTAAGAAAATATATTAAAGAAAAAACAAGCACTGGTGAAGTCTTACTAACCTGACAACATACTAAGAAGATAAACAAGGTTATGGCAGTCCATAGTACTTTTTCTCGAAACTGGATTCTTCGTTCAGGTTTTTGAATCTCCGGTAAAACGGCGCAGAACGGTTTTATCACCTCCAAAAATTTTACTGGAAATGAAAAAATTTTTTACAATACGACAACATTAAACTGAAAAGCATAAGATTTAGCGAAAATATCCTACGATCACAAGGAACAAAACTGGTACAGTACTCTAACATTTAGGTTAGTTCCTTTTAAACCAAAATAAGGATAAATTTTATGAAATGGATTAAACAGTAATGCCAAATGGGTATTAAATCATATATAATTTCACATGATAATCACCCCTAACCATTTCCAATCATATGTAACATATTTTGGCAGTAACAAAACTATTCTGGTCGGACACCCTAGAGGTAGGTACCAGGCCTTAAATGCACCACAATGTATCTGAATCTACTTCTACATAAGCAAAATAATAAAATACTATATATTTGGCATTATCTAAATGTTGCACAAGGCATTTTTTTTTCTATTAAAAGCATCTCATATCCAGCTATCTTTTATTGTGTAAGTAAGACTAGGTATTGCAAGACTTTTAAGTGTTTTTAATTAATCTGACCTTCAAATTAATCGTTAAATATTCTTTTATAAGGTAGGATATAGGTTTGGTAAAGGAGCTAGTCTGGGATAGGTTAGGCTAAGAATACTTTCCAATAGTTTTGAAGAACAAATTCATTCTAAACATATCAAAAACACAATCACCTTCGACGGGAAGCGACTGAACACAAAAATGATCCATACATAATAATGTAATTAACTAATGGTAGTTTTTCTACTGGTGTTGAAAGTCATTTACATTGGAAGAAATGTTTCTTCACTTGTCATGTTCAAAATATAGAAAAATAGTACCGCAGCCTCAATGTAAAGGTTAAACTACCCCTACTTGGATAATCAGGAATGTGTTACGCTACCTAAACCTAACTGGTAGATTTTTACTATTCCACCCGTCTGTTTTTTTCATTTGTCCGATTTCTTTTTTACTGTTCTGACCTTCAACACCGTCCATAATAATTCCATACGTAATCTGACCTAAAGAAAAGTCATTTTCGACAATCTGAAGGTCAATATTGCTCAAAACACAATAAATCGTAATATAGCAAGACCTATTTATACACCAAAAAAGTATAATAGTCGGACGTGAGACGGGTGTAATAGTATAAAAAAAAAAAAAAAAAAAAGATATCCCACAGTAGGCTGAAAACGTCGAGAAATGAGGATGAGGATTAAGATTAAATAATAATAATAATAATAATAAGACTTTATTTCCAACATACATTGGTTAGCTACCAAAAGCTCGTATTTCAACAGCTAAACCATGATTAAAGCGTTAACAAAATCCATTCAAGAAAATAAGTAATGATTAATAATAAATAGTTTGCGCACGTCAGCCTAAAATCCAAATCAATAATATTTCTTCCCTGGCTAATCTAGACCAGAGTGCCTAACCTCTTAATGTTATGCCACTGAAATATTATATGCTTTGTGGTCATTTTATATCCACAATGAAACATTAATAAATTAACATATAGTTAATAAACAAAGAATAAATAAAGTAAACAAACTTACTCCCCATCTTGAGGACGCAGGTACGAGTATTCTCTCTCTCTCGTCAAAAGGAAGGTTATGATGTGTAGAGGAGCGTTCCGAATGGCTACCGCCGCTCTCTCTTGACAACCTCTACTGCTGGACGTCACGCAACGTGTCAGAGTTTGGGCCGGTCGTCACTAGAGGACTCGTCTATGACGTCACTTCCTATGGCCTCCATTTTCTCATTCGATGTCAAACTCAGAGGTATCTCACATCTATTAAGCAACATATGATCATAATTTTAGTCTTTACTTCTACCTTATGTAAAAAAGAATACATATACATTGTAGCTTAATTTGTCAAAAATAAAATATAAAATCTGGGAAAGAAATGTGGAAGTGGTCAAATGCATTCGAATACGATGCAGCGGGAATATAAATGTCATTTAAATGAAATATTTGCACCTTCTTAAACTTATTACCAATTGGTGTATGAAACTTAATTATAAAATGCATTAATAACGTGTGATGCTCTTAATAAATGAGAGTACTTTATAAAATATGCGACAAACCGATTATTACTGAAAATCGGGAATTTTTGCATAAAAAAAATGCTACGATATCGAACTCTTTACTATAAATGAGCCTTTCAAGGTGTGAGAGAGATAAAAAGTAAAAAAACAAAAAAATTAAGACTCGCCAGAGAGGAGGCGAAGCCTTCTACAGGAGGGTATAAACCACAAAAAGTAAAAGTAAAAGTAAGTAATGACAGAGTATTTGTCCATACAAATGTTGTGTTTCATTTATATATATATATATATATATATATATATATATATATATATATATATATATATATATATATATATATATATATATATATATATATATATATATATATATATATATATATATATATATATATATATATATATATATATATATATATATATATATATATATATATATATATATATATATATATATATATATATATATATATATATATATATATATATATATATATATATATATATGTATATAAATATATATATATATATATATATATATATATATATATATATATATATATATATATATATATATATATATATATATATATATATATATATATATATATATATATATATATATATATATATATATATATATACTTCTTATTATACTTATTATACTTACCTATACTGTATTAAGAATCGATAAAAACTTTCTCTACAACATACGTCTATATCATTAGGAACTAATGAGCACTAAGGAATAAACATTGTTGAAAAAACTCTTGAAAGTAGATATTTTGGTCCCTATGGCAAAGGCTCTTCCAGCCCATTCTCTTTTTTTCAATTGGTTTAATGTAGGCATAATTAGTTTCATACCCTAAGGATTAAAGCAAGGAATAGGAAATCCCGTATCAAAGACTTAATGGTGAATATCATTTCTGCCAAAGAGGAGACCTGAATCTATGTGGAAGAAGCTCTCTCTATGTGCAACCCCTTCAACGGAGATACCTGAAACACAGTGTCTTGCTACTCTGTGGAGAACATTTATTCATTTCTGATGATCTACCAATATATATATATATATATATATATATATATATATATATATATATATATATATATATATATATATATATATATATATATATATATATATAGAGAGAGAGAGAGAGAGAGAGAGAGAGAGAGAGAGAGAGAGAGAGAGAGAGAGAGAGAGAGAGAGAGAGAGAGAGAGAGAGAGAGAGAGAGAGAGAGAGAGAGAGAGGTAAAATTGCATTATAGGACCACCTCTATTTTCCAATTGAAATAAATTTTTTTTGATAGTTTTTTATGTGATTTGAACTAACTTAACCTAATTTAACCTAACCTAAATTAACCTATCACCATTATTTCATTAACTCAGTGCGCAATTTCAAATTGAATAACGGGCGGCTACAGCAACTCTTCACTTACCAGAAAGCCAGTGATTTTTAACTAACGGTTAATTTTTCCCAGTGATTTTTAACTAAAGGTTAATTTTTCAGAGTGAAGGACTAATTTCGGGAGCAAATGAAGGTCAGATTCGCTTAAAACACATAAAAAAAACTAGCAGAAAACCTTTATTTCAACTGGAAAACAGGTGGTCCTATAATGCAATAATGCCTATATACACACACACACACACACACACACATATATATATATATATATATATATATATATATATATATATATATATATATATATATATATATATATATATATATATATATATATATATATATATATATATATATGTGTGTGTGTGTGTGTGTGTGTGCGTGTGTGTGTGATTACCTAATTGTGATTACCTAATTGTGTTTACGGGAAAGAGCCCAAAGCTCGTATCTTCCCGTCTCCTCATCGGTTCCATTTTAGACTTAGTGATACTTATCGTACCTGTCCTTAAAACTATGGATTGAGGTAGCATTAACTACCTCCTCGCTTAGCCAATTCCAATTATCAACTACTCTTACACTGAAAAAGTATTTCCTTACATCCTGCAAAGAAGTTTTCTTACGAAGCTTCAAACTATGACCTCTAGTTCTAGAGCCAGCCATATCGAAATATCGATCCCTATCCACTCTATCATAACCATGAAGGAATTTAAAGACTGTCACCATATCCCCCCTTACTCTTCTAGCTTCGAGTGATGGTAAGTCTAATTCCCTCAGCCTCTCATCATAACTGAGATTGCGTATTTCTGGCACCAGTTTCGTGGCATGTCTTTGAACTTTTTCAAGCTTAGCTATGTGCTTTTTCAAGTGCAGATTCCAAAAGGGGGCTGCATATTCGAGTTTTGGCCTCACATAGGTTACATAAATATTTCTGAACATTTCCTTGTCCATGTGCCTGAAGGCTACCCTTACATTTGATAAGAATGCATATGCTGCCCTTACTACGCCATTTATATGTATTTCTGGAGACAAATCTGCCAGTATGTTTACTCCTAGATCTCTCTCATTTTCTGTCTCTTGAAGTTGTACTCCAGCCACCGAGTAGTCAAGCTTGGGCCTTCTTGCACTTGTACCCATTCTCATTACCTTACATTTTGAGGTATTGAATTTCATTAGCCACTTTTCTGACCACTCATGCAGATTATTTAGATCCTCCTGAAGTTCTCTACCATTGTTCTCGTTTTTTACTTTCTTCACAATCTTTGCATCATCTGCAAACATATTCATGAATGAATTTACAGACTCTGGTAGGTCATTTACATATAAAAGGAACAAAAGTGGCCCTAAAACTGAACCCTGTGGGAACTCTACTACTAACTCTTCTCCATTCAGACACTGAGTGTCTTACTCTAACCCTCTGTTCCCTTCCTTCTAAGTAAGTTTTTATCCATTCCAAAACATTTCCACCTATTCTAGGCATTGAGTGCAGCTTCCTAATAAGTCTCCCATGTGGAACAGTGTCAAACGCTTTCTGGAAGTCTAGGAATATGCAATCTGCCCATCCCTCTCTTTCCTGTAAGATTTGGCTTACCTCATCATAAAATTCTAATAAGTTTGTTACTGTTGATCTACCTTCTCTGAAGCCATGTTGCCTCACTGACAAAAAGTTGAAGGATTCCAAGTGAAGAGAGATATGTTTCCTTAGTAGTTTCTCCATAACTTTGCAAACTATGCTGGTTAAGGAAACTGGTCTATAGTTCAGAGCCGTATCCCTCCTTCCCTTTTTGAAGATAGGTATCACATTTGCTTGTTTCCAGCATCTTGGAATCTCCCCCGACTCCAGTGACTCCTTAAATATGATACTTAGTGCCACTGATATTGTGTTTGCGCATTTTTTAAGCACATGAGGGGATATGTCATCAGGACCTGTAGCTTTATGAACATCTAAATCCATCAGCGCTTTGCGTACCTCTGTGGCTGTAAGGTTGATGTTCTCTAATACTGGCCCTTGAGCTTCTATCACTGCAATCTGAGGGGGTGGTGTATTTTCTATTGTAAATACTGACTGAAACTCCTTGTTCAATTCTTTGCAGATCTCTTCATCCGTCTCAGTGATGCTTCCATCCGCTCTCTTTAGCCTTAAAACCTGTTCTTTTACCTTCAGTTTTCCTCTGATAAAGCTGTGGAAAAGCTTGGGATTTTCTTTAGCCTTCCTGGTGATGTCCCTCTCATAGTCTCTCTCTGCCTCTCTCCTTTTACTTAGGTAGTCATTTCTTGCTCTTTTGTAGGCTTGCCAGGCATTTATGTTTTTTCTCCTCCTATACCTTTTCCAGCATTTGTCTCTCCACTCCTTAGCTCTTTTACACCCATTATCGAACCATTTCTCTCTGGCATGAATTACACCTACTTTGGTGACAGGTATGCAGCAATCTACTATCTTCCCATATTTCTCACAAAAGATGTCATACATTTCTTGTATAGATTTGTTGTAGAATAAGGTTCTCCAGTCAATAACTGCAAAAAGCTCATTCATTTTGATGTAATCTCCTTTCGGATAGTTCCTCCTCATGTCCTCAGTGCCTCTACTCTCAGGAAGAATATCTTCAATGATATACTCCATCAACAACACACAGTGGTCACTCTTTCCAATTGGTGGTTCATGCTCAATTTTTTCAGTATCCAACACATTATCTGTGAATACTAGATCAAGTAGTGATGGCTCATCCCCACCCCTGGCCCTCGTTGGTACCATTACATGTTGGTGTAGGATATTCCCTTGTACGCAATCTAGGAATCTTGCCCCGAATGAGTCCTCACCACTGTGTGGGTCAAGATTTATCCAATCTATCTCTTTATGATTAAAGTCTCCCATAATCAAAATCCTACATTTTCTCTCCCGTGTGTTGAGGGTAAACTTAATCGACAAATATTTTTTTCTTAATAGTTTACTAATTAGATTAATATTTTTCACAATAATATAATTGATATATTTTTCATATATATGCCCAGTACATATTTTCCAAGCTGGCATTGTTTTGTCCATGTCATAACGTTGTATGACGCTTCATTCATATAGTAAACAAATAATAGGTGACCGTGACTTTCAATTATATCCCCAAAATTGCTCTTTGTACACCATCATGGCTCATAGTGGTCATACCTTAACAGGTTATGGGCCCAGCCTTAGTGCTAGATTATTATTTGATGGTGATGAGTCGAAATATGAGCTTTGGGAAGTTAAATTTCTCGGTTACATGAGACGTCTGAACTTATTCGATGTCCTGACCGGCACTGGAACCCCTGATGCAGGGAAGAATGCTGATGCATTTGCTGAGCTTGTTCAGCTTTTAGATGACCGAAGCCTTAATTTAGTGATAAGAGAGGCGAAAGACAACGGTCATAAGGCACTGGAAATACTCCGTGGTCATTACATGGGCACAGGTAAGCCTAGAGTTATTTGCCTGTATACTGAGCTTACGTTATTGAAGAAAGTAGCCGATGAAAGCGTCACCAATTATGTCATTCGCGCCGAGACTGCTGCTAATTAATTAAAACAGGCAGGTGAGACTGTTAGTGATAGCCTCCTTACTGCAATGGTGCTTAAAGGCCTTCCTTCAAATTTTAAGACTTTTTCTACTGTAATTACACAGAGAGATACTCCAATGAGTTTTTCTGAGTTTAAAATTGCTTTAAGAAACTTTGAAGAGACTGAAAAGGCACATGACACTTTTGATAGTGACAATAATGTTATGAAAGTAACCCATAAAGGTAACCAAGGTAGGGCTAGTGCAGGAAATTTTACCCCTACTTGTTATACTTGTGGAAGTTTAGGACATAAATCTCCTGATTGTAAGAATAAAAGTGAGAAGAATAAAGGAAAATCTAGATTTAGTAAGAAGTGGTGCCATAAATGCAGATCTCGAACTCATAACTCTAGTGAATGTAGGAAAAATCCCCCTAATTCAACAAAATCCATGAGTGCTGAAGATAATGTTACAGATACCGAACGACCTCATTCGTTCCTTTTTAAAGCCAGTGCGAGTGAAGATATTTTTGAACATGATAATTATAATAATGCTGTTAGACATAATATTGATAATAATTTAATGGTTGACTGTGGTGCTACATCTCATATAATAAAAGATGGTTCAAAGTTTGTGAAATTTGACAGTGCTTTTAATCCTTCTAATCATTGTATTGAGTTGGCTGACGGAAGTCGAACAAATGGCGTTGCGCGTGGTCGTGGATCCGCAAATGTGTTGTTGTATGATGTCAATGGTAATCCATGTAAAGCTTTGCTAGAAAATGCCTTATATGTTCCTTCCTATAAACAAAATATGTTTTCTGTGTATGCGGCCAATGAAAAAGGTGCTTCTGTCAACTTTTATCCCAAATGTGCTGAGCTAAGGGCTCCAGGTGGCACTGTATTTCCTCTAAGAAAAGAGGGAAAATTGTATTTTCTCAATAATGTAACAGTAAGTGAAAATGTTTCTCACTCCCTATTTGAGTGGCACAAAATAATGGGCCATTGCAACTTTAGAGATTTATTGAAGCTAGAAAATGTTGTAGATGGTATGAAAATTTCTCCTAAAGAAAAATCTGATTGTGAAGTGTGTGCTATCGGAAAAATGTCCCAGTATAGAAACAGGGAAGCCGACAAGCGTGCTACTAGTAGGCTCGAGTCCGTATATTGCGACTTAGCAGGGCCTATTGAACCAGCTGCAAGAGAAGGTTTTAAATATTCCATTTCATTCGTCGACGACTACGCTGGTATAATAATGGTATGCTTTCTTAAAAGTAAATCTGACACGGTAGCTGCAACTGAGAGGTTCTTGGCTGATAGTTCCCCATATGGGAAAGTAAAATGCATACGGACGGACAATGGGACGGAGTTCACAGCAAAGAGTTTTAAATCCTTACTTATGAAAAATTCTATCAAACACGAGTTCACAGCTCCGTATTCCCCACATTAAAATGCGACGGTCGAGAGATCTTGGCGGTCTCTTTACGACATGGCTAGGTGCATACTCTTAAATGCAAATTTGCTCAAAAGTCTATGGACTTACGCTGTTAGAGCTTCGGCTTATATCCGGAACCGTTGCTATAACCCAAGAACTGGAAAGACACCCTATGAGTTATTAACTGACAGAAAACCTAATCTGAAAGATATGCATATTTTCGGAACTGTATGTTATTCCTATGTGCAAGAGAAAAAGAAATTGGACCCTCGTAGTGAAAGAGGAATATTTTTGGGATATGATGGACAAAGTCCAGCCTATTTGGTGTATTTCCCAAATAAAAATAATGTCAGAAGGGTGCGTTGTGTCAAATTCACCGATAAATTTCAACATGAAGTAGAAAATCCAGTGGTTGAAAATT
Source organism: Halocaridina rubra (assembly GCA_037179515.1). NCBI lineage: Eukaryota > Metazoa > Arthropoda > Malacostraca > Decapoda > Atyidae > Halocaridina > Halocaridina rubra. The sequence continues at coordinate 46,839 of JAXCGZ010019064.1, forward strand.
GCCACATAACCGACGAAGAACCCATTTCCTCAGAAACCTTACCGATGCCACCGACATCGAACTCCTATGATCCAACCTCAACGGAAAATGACGACGATCCCGTGGGTAGTGGAAAAGGTCAAGATGAGGTAACGACAAAATCGACGAGGATGTGAAGGCAAGACGACGATATCCTACTAGGGAACGTACTGTTCCTACGTATTTGGGAGAATACGTCACTGACGTTGATGATTCTTTCACAGTAAATGATTCAAGTGCTGCTAAATATTCTGTTGATTTTTGTTACAGGATGGTAGATATACCCAGAACATATCATGATGCAATATCCTCCCCAGATTCTTCTAAATGGGTTAATGCTATGCAAGAAGAAATTAATTCTTTAAATGAAAATGACACTTACGAGTTAACCCAACTGCATGAAGGCAGATGTGCAGTGGGGCGTAGATGAGTGTATACTGTGAAATCATGTCCTAATAATGTTGAAAAATATAAGGCTCGCTACGTAGCAAAAGGTTATTCCCAAGTGCGTGATTTAGATTATCACGAAACCTTTTCACCTACTGCCAGAGTCACTTCAATTCGTATGTTATTACAACTGGCAATGCAAGACAATTTAATTGTTAATCAAATGGATGTAAGTAGTGCTTATCTTAATGCTCCTATTGACTGTGAAATTTACATTGACCAACCCGAAGGTTTTGTAAAGTTTGATGAAAAAGGTAACAAATTGTTCTTAAAATTGAAGAAATCCATTTACGGTCTTAAACAGAGTGGACGTAACTGGAATGAATTGTTGAACAATTTCCTTGTAGAACAAGATTTTGATATGTCCCTTGCTGATTCTTGTGTTTACTCCAAGAAAGTAGGTAATTCAAAGATTATCATAATTATCTGGGTTGATGACATAATCATTGCTGCTAGTAATGAAACTTTGCTCAATGCTACCAAAAGTTCTCTTTGCCAGAATTTTAAGATGAAAGACTTTGGTAATATTTCAGGGTTTTTAGGTATTGAATTCAAACATGATTCTGAGAAGTTTGTGATGGTACAGTCAAGGTACATTGAGAAACTGTTGAATAGGTTCAATATGACAGATTGCAAACCAAAAGCCACTCCTTGTGATTTGAGTGTAAGTAAAGTCATAGATAACCATTCTGAGATATTACCCGATTCAAGACTGTATAGAGAGATGGTTGGCAGTCTTATATATCTTATGACCTGTACGCGTCCTGATCTTTGTTACATTGTAACTATATTGTCTCAAAATATGAATAATCCAACAAAAGCTCACTTAAATATGGCTAGGCATGTTCTAAGGTATCTTAAAGATACTATAAATGTTGGTTTGACTTTCAAAAAGCAAACTTGTGAAATACTTAAACTTAAGGTGTACCAGGAAGCTAAGTTTTTAAGTCAGCTTTTGGTGGATATGAATGCTGGTAATAATACCACTGTAACACTTCATGTAGACAATCAAGGTGCAATATGTCTAGCTAAAAATCCTGTAAACCATCAGCGTACAAAGCATATAGACATTAGATACCATTACATAAGATCTGAAATTCAGAACGGTGCAGTTCAATTAGTTTATGTACCTTCAAGCGATAATATCGCAGATATTTTCACAAAGCCAGCAACAAAGGATATATTAAATAAATTTACTTCCTTGAGGGGCAGCGTATACACCACATAATGTGTGTACCATTGTATATATAATCTTTTTTTTACATACATGTATATGATTTACTGATGAATGTATTCTATTTTCCTCTATACATGTACATGTATACATTTTGCATTCATTCCAATTATTATTCATATGCATATAATATTTTGCAAATTATAATCTGTTGAATACCTTATTATTGATTACTAAGAATATGATGTTTTCTAGGAATTTGCTTCTTTACCTAGCTATGTTCTTTTATAAATTTCTACCATTTTACCTGCTCCATACCATGTCTAATAATTACATTATAATAATTTACTTGATATTTGCTGCTCTACTTATATATCATAATATGTCATTGATTCCTGCATACTTATATATACATTGTTTGCTAAGTATTTACCCTATACATGTACTTTTTTTTTTTTTTTTTTTTTTTGCTGAATATTTGCCACCTTAAGTTTAAGTGGGGGTGTTGAGGGTAAACTTAATCGACAAATATATTTTTCTTAATAGTTTACTAATTAGATTAATATTTTTCACAATAATATAACTGATATATTTTTCATATATATGCCCAGTACATATTTTCCAAGCTGGCATTGTTTTGTCCATGTCATAACGTTGTATGTCGCTTCATTCATATAGTAAACAAATAATAGGTGACCGTGACTTTCAATTATATCCCCAAAATTTATCTTTGTACACCATCATGGCTCATAGTGGTCATACCTTAACACCGTGCCATGTTAACAACTGAGTTTATGACTTCAATAGTACCTATATGACTTTCCTCATAAACCTCTAGCCTATTCTGGTTCCTTGGTGGGTTATATACAACAGTTATTATAATGCTCTCTGATCCAGTATTTATGCGAGCAACAAGAAATTCCTTAAACTCACTTTCTATAGCCAAGTTTATTTCTTCCACTTGAATCCTTTCACTTATGAGCAGTGCTATCCCTCCACCAGTCCTCTCAGATCTTTCAACCCTTAATATTCTGAAACCCTTAGGAAAAACTGACACTGTTTATGTCCTCACTCAACTTAGTCTCTGTAATTGCTGGCTAGTACAGTGGTAACGCGCTGGCTTCGCATTCACGAGGTCGAAAGATCGGTCCCCGTCCAAGACCGAGAGTTTAAGCTGTTTACTGGCAGGAACTGCTGTGGGTGGACATCACAGTGGGGGGTTGGGGGCTTGTCCTGGCTGACGAATACCCATTGTAAAATGGAAATAAAGTTTCAAAAAAAAAAAAATACTGTTGTGAATCCTATCTTTTAATTCTACTGCCTAACCAGCTAATCCATCAGCATTTGTGTATAACAATCTTAATGAGGCCCCATCCCCTGATCTTCTGTCATTATCTTCTTTATCTCCCCTTTGTCTGGAAGAACTCTGAAATGAAAATTTTTCTTCTTTTCTTCATTTCTTTCATCATTTAACCTTCTTGCCTCTTCCAACAAGTTTTTTATCTTTCCCATCTCTTCCTGTGTTCTGTATCGTCTAATGAACACTTCTTTGAATTCTTGAAGGTCTTTTAGACTTTTTTCTCATCAATATTTCTCTACATGTTTCCTCTCTCTCAAAGGTTACTTTTGTTGGTCTCTGCTTTCCTTCCCTCAAATATTTGCCTAGTTGGTGAAAGCTTACAATATCCTCAGGACCACAAACTACTCCAAGCTTTCTTATCAGGTCTACAACCCTAGCTTTATTTTCTTCGAGTCTCCCCTGCAATGTTGGCTCCTGGGATTCGCTTATGCCTGAGAGTACCACTGTCTTCTCTTTATCAAGTGTTTGTTTAATCAGGATTTGCCCTTTCCATCACAACGTCTTTCATTTTTCCAATTACTGTCTCTTTATAGTCAACTGTTTGTATGTTTTCCAGTGCCACCACCTTTACAGCCTCTTTTACTGCCACATTCCCCTTTAATGCATCAGCAAAGGAAGTTTTCATGGCATCATGTTCCTTATTCAGCTCCTGAAACTCTTTTCTAAACTGTTCAATGTTTTCCTTAATCTGTATATTCCAAGCTGCAATCTCGCCTCTCAGAAGAGAGCAGTGATCTAACATCTAATTCATTTAGGTTGTCATTCAGCTGTTTGTTATCTTCTTGTTTAGAAATTCTGGTTTCTAGTTCACTCTTTTCCCCTTCCAGCTTCTTAATTCATTTTTCTAGGTCTTTTCCCTCCTGCAATTGCGCTTTATTTGGTAGTCGCCGTGGCTCAGTCGGTAGCGTCTCCGACTCTGAGGCGTCAGGTCGAGGGTTCGCGCCCCGTCACGGTCTGAGGTTAGCAAAGGCATGCACTCAGCGTAAGGATTACATCTGCCAAAACAAGTCCTTTGCTTCCTCCAAAAATCTTATTTACTCTAAGAGTGTTTCATTCTCTTTCATTTCTCTATCCATATTCCGAATTTTATCATCAAGGATTATAACCATTGCCTCTAAATCCTTGATTTTCTGTTTTAATCTCCTAATAGCTACTCCTCCTCCCGACCCATGGGTGGGGGAGGTTTGGGAAAAAGATGGCCTCATTTTTATGTTTTCCTTTTCACAGAATAAAAAAAAATATTTAAGCTTCAAACAGAATTTTTATATCTTCATATAACTGCTATTTAGTGACTGAATTTATCCCTTTTCTAGTAACACACATCCTAACTTAAAAATTTGACTTTGGTAATTTGAGGGGAAAAAATGCAAACAAAAACAAAAGTCAACTTGAAGGAAAATTCGAATTTGTATTTGAGGAGACACCAACCTGTTTCTGCTATATATTCTTCTTAACTGTTAAACTCACTTGCTAACCAAGGCATGTCATCACAAGATCAGACTTTACCTTTAACTCAATATATATATATATATATATATATATATATATATATATATATATATATATATATATATATAATAAAAGAACGCTAAAAAAAAAAAAAAAGCAAAAAATGAAGAAAAATAAGACAGCTGTGATACTTGGCAACTTAACTCAGTACTGTTGACAGGTGTATTATTGGTATGTATTTAATTATTCAGTTATTTCGTGTATCAAACTAACTATCAAATTAATATAAATGGAAGGATACTGATTTTAACAATATATGGAACCACAGGATCAGGTAAACGGCTTAAGAGCTTTCCCCAGTTTACACAAAAAATAAGGTAATGTGATGTGATGGCTTCACCTCTGGGAACACTTTTAAACTTCCTTCAAGGCAGAACAGGACAGCTTCTTCTCTTTCCCCTCACGAAATTGTTCTCAATCTTTTCCTTTAATATTTTGGACAGTCTCGTCATACAACAAATATGAATTTTTTTACTCACAATACTCATCAGGATTTCTTATTTAGGGAAATTTTACTTATGTTTTAATCTAAAGTTTTGGTCACTCAAAAACACAAGGTGTGATTACCTAATTGTGTTTACGGGAAAGAGCCCAAAGCTCGTATCTTCCCGTCTCCTCATCGCTTCCATTTTATACTTAGTGATACTTATCATACCTGTCCTTAAAACTATGGATTGAGATAGCATTAACTACCTCCTCGCTTAGCCAATTCCAATTATCAACTACTCTTACACTGAAAAAGTATTTTCTTACATCCTGCAAAGAAGTTTTCTTACGAAGCTTCAAATTATGACCTCTAGTTCTAGAGCCAGCCATATCAAAATATCGATCCCTATCCACTCTATCATAACCATGAAGGAATTTAAAGACTCTCACCATATCCCCCCTCACTCTTCTAGCTTCCAGTGATGGTAAGTCTAATTCCCTCAGCCTCTCATCATAACTGAGATTGCGTATTTCTGGCACCAGTTTCGTGGCATGTCTTTGAACTTTTTCAAGCTTAGCTATATATATATATATATATATATATATATATATATATATATATATATATATATATATATATATATATAATATATATATATATACAGTGTTGCCTCACTTATCGCGGTAGTTCAGTTCCGGGACCCGGCGTGAACCAGGAAATCCGCGAAGTAGGATTAGCCTATATGTACATAGATATTTTAATATATTTTTACGTTTACAGTGTATAAACTGTCCCTGTACTGTTAACATACCACCCTTTACTTCATAGATAACAGCATGCAAGCATAAATTTATATGAAAGTGATAGGAAAACTTACCGTGAATGTGATGATGACGTGACATACATACTCATTTACAATTACTTTTTCGTTTACGTACTGTATAAACCCTCCCTGCACTGTTAAAAAAACACTCTTTACATTATAAATAACAGCAAGCAACGTAAATTTTTAAGAAAGTGAAAGATAAAATTACGGTGAATGAGGTGATGATGACGTGACATACATACTCATTTACAATTATTTTTTCATTTACGTACTGTATAAACCCTCCCTGAACTGTTAAAAAAACACCCTTTACATTATAAATAACAGCAAGCAACGTAAATTATGAAAGTGATAGATAAAATTACGGCGAATGAGGTGATGATGACATGACATACATACTCATTTACAATTATTTTTTCGTTTACGTACTGTATAAACCCTCCCTGCACTGTTAAAAAAACACCCTGTACATTTTAAATAACAGCAAGCAACGTAAATTTTTATGAAAGTGATAGATAAAATTACGGTGAATGAGGTGATGATAATGTGACACACATACTCATTTACAATTATTTTTTCGTTTACGAACTGTATAAACCCTCCCTGCACTGTTAAAAAAACACCCTTTACATTATAAATAACAGCACGCAACGTAAATTTTTATGAAAGTGATAGATAAAATTACGATGAATGAGGTGATGATGACGTGACACACATACTCATTTACAATTATTTTTTCGTTTACAAACTATATAAACCCTCCCTGCACTGTTAAAAAAACACCCTTTACATTATAAATAACATCAAGCAACGTAAATTTACAATTCCAATAAAAAAAATTGAAAATACTGAAAAAAAAAAAATTTCAATAGCGTTACCCCGGTTATTCGCGCTTCTTGGTTCACGTTCTCACTCTATCGCGTTTTTTTTTTTGGATAAATTATAATTTTATTTTATGGGTATACGCAAAAATATTAAAATATTGAAAGAAAAAAAATTTTCAGTATTTTAATTTTTTTTTTAAATTTACGTTGCGTGCTGTTATTTATAATGTAAAGGGTGTTTTTTTAACAGTGCAGGGAGGGTTTATACAGTTCGTAAACGAAAAAATAATTGTAAATGAGTATGTGTGTCACGTCATCATCACCTCATTCATGGTAATTTTATCTATCACCTTCATAAAAATTTACGTTACTTGCTGTTATTTATAATGTAAAGGGTGTTTTTTTAACAGTGCAGGGAGGGTTTATACTGTACGTAAACGAAAAAATAATTGTAAATGAGTATGTATGTCACATCATTATCACCTCATTCACCGTAATTTTATCTATCACTTTCATAAAAATTTACGTTGCTTGCTGTTATTTATAATGTAAAGGGTGTTTTTTTAACAGTGCAGGGAGGGTTTATACAGTACGTAAACGAAAAAATAATTGTAAATGAGTATGTATGTCACATCATTATCACCTCATTCACCGTAATTTTATCTATCACTTTCATAAATATTTACGTTGCTTGCTGTTATTTATAAAGTAAAGGGTGTTTCTTTAACAGTGCAGGGAGGGTTTATACAGTACGTAAACGAAAAAATAATTGTAAATGAGTATGTATGTCACGTCATTATCACCTCATTCACCGTAATTTTATCTATCACTTTCATAAAGATTTACGTTGCTTGCTGTTATTTATAATGTAAAGGGTGTTTCTTTAACAGTGCAGGGAGGGTGTATACAGTACGTAAACGAAAAAATAATTGGAAATGAGTATGTATGTCACGTCATTATCACCTCATTCACCGTAATTTTATCTATCACTTTCATAAAAATTTACGTTGCTTGCTGTTATTTATAATGTAAAGGGTGTTTTTTTAACAGTGCATGGAGGGTTTATACAGTACGTAAACGAAAAAATAATTGTAAATGAGTATGTATGTCACGTCATTATCACCTCATTCACCGTAATTTTATATATCACTTTCATAAAAATTTACGCTGCTTGCTGTTATTTATAATGTAAAGGGTGTTTTTTCAACAGTGCAGGGAGGGTTTATACAGTACGTAAACGAAAAAGTAATTGTAAATGAGTATGTATGTCACGTCATCATCACATTCACGGTAAGTTTTCCTATCACTTTCATAAAAATTTACGTTGCTTGCTGTTATCTATAAAGTTAAGGGTGTTTTTTTTAACAGTGAAGGGAGGGTTTATACAGTACGTAAACGAAAAAATAATTGTAAATGATTTGTATGTCACGTCATTATCACCTCATTCACTGTAATTTTGTCTATCACTTTCATAAATATTTACGTTGCTTGCTGTTATTTATAATGTAAAGGGTGTTTTTTTAACAGTGCAGGGAGGGTTTATACAGTGTAAACGTAAAAATATATTAAAATATCTATGTATATATAGGCGGATCCTACTTCGTGGATTTCCTGCTTCGCGGCGGGTCCCGGAACCGAACTACCGCAATAAGTGAGGCAACACTGTATTTTAATATTTTTGCGTATAGCCATAAAAAAAAATAATAAGTTATCCAAAAAGAAAACCGCGATAGTGTGAGAACGCGAACCAAGAAAAGCGAATAACCGGGGTAATACTATATATATATATATATATATATATATATATATATATATATATATATATATATATATATATATATATATATATATATATATATATATATATATATATATATATATATATACAGTGTTCCCCCGCTGTATCGCGTTTCTTGGTTCGCGTTCTCACTGTATTGCGTTTTTTTTTTTTTATAAATTATTATTTTATTTTTTGGGCATATGCAAAAATATTAAAATATTGATAAAATAAAAATTTTCAGTATTTTCATTTTTTTATTGAAAACGTAAATTTACGTTGCATGCTGTTATTTATACTGTAAAGGGTTTTTTTAAACAGTGCAGGGAGGGTTTATACAGTACGTAAACGTAAAAATAATTGTAAAATACCTATGTACATGAGTATGTCAGGTAATTACCACTTCATTCACCTTTATTTTATTGATCACTTTCATATAAATTTACGTTGCATGCTGTTATTTATGAAGTAAAGGGTGGTTTGTTAACAGTAAAGAGAGGGTGTATACAGAGTAAACGTAAAAATAATTGTAAAATACCTATGTACATGAGTATGTCATGTAATTACCACTTCATTCAACGTAATTTTATCTACCACTTTCATGTAAATTTACGTTACTTGCTGTTATTTATAATGTAAAGGGTGTTTTTTAACAGTGCAGGGTGGGTTTATACAGTACGTAAACGTAAAAATAATTGTAAAATACCTATGTACATGAGTATGTCATGTAATTACCACTTCATTCAACGTAATTTTATCTATCACTTTTATGTAAATTTACGTTGCATGCTTTTATTTATAATATAAAGGGTGTTTTTTTAACAGTGCAGGGAGGGCTTATACAGTATGTAAACGTAAAGATAATTGTAAAATACCTATGTACATGAGTATGTCATGTAATTACCACTTCATTCACCGTAATTTTATCTATCACTTTCATATAAATTTACGTTGCTTGCTGTTATTTATAATGTAAAGGGTGTGCAGGGAGGGTTTATACAGTGCGTAAATGTAAAAATAATTATTTCTTTGTCTCTATATCTTGACTTAAATGTACAAAATATTGGTAAATTTTATGGATATTGTAAAGATTAATGACCTGCTGTAAGTTTAATTATGGTATTCTTACCTTATTGTTTTCATTGTAATTTATCCAAGATATTTTGAGATAATCACCTTTACGGGCTTGGATTTTGGGCGAATATCTGAATGTACAAGATCTTTTAATGCTAGTCATCTTATAAGGAGTAAGATTGCGAGATCGAACTTCATGGAATACATAGAAACTTTAGTTACAGGTGGAAAGCCTATGTCTCTTTGCTAGAACAGACTAAACAATCTTCATGGAGTATTTCTCAGTGCTAATGCGCTTGGGTTTTTCTGGACGAGATAGTGAAACATGGATATCAAACACATTAGAGTGTTGATATATATATATATATATATATATATATATATATATATATATATATATATATATATATATATATATATATATATATATATATATATATATATATATATATATATATATATATATATATATATATATATATATATATATATATATATATATATATACTGTATATACAGTGCAGGGAGGGTTTATACAGTATGTAAACGTAAAAATAATTGTAAAATACCTATGTACATGAGTATGTCATGTAATTACCACTTCATTCACCGTAATTTTATCTATCACTTTCATATAAATTTACGTTGCATGCTGTTATTTATGAAGTAAAGGGTGGTTTGTTAACAGTACAGGGATGGTTTATACAGAGTAAACGTAAAAATAATTGTAAAATACCTATGTACATGAGTAGGTCATGTAATTACCACTTCATTTAACATAATTTTATCTACCACTTTCATGTAAATTCACGTTGCTTGCTGTTATTTATAATGTAAAGGGTGTTTTTTTAACAGTGCAGGGAGGGTTTATACAGTACGTAAACCTAAAAATAATTGAGTATGTCATGTAATTACCACTTCATTCAACGTAATTTTATCTACCACTTTCATATAACTTTACGTTGCTTGCTGTTATTTATAATGTAAAGGGTATTTTTTTAACAGTGCACGGAGGGTTTGTACAATACGTAAACGTAACAATAATTGTAAAATACCTATGTACATGAGTATGTCATGTAATTACCACTTCATTCACCGTAATTTTATCTATCACTTTTATGTAAATTTACGTTGCTTGCTGTTATTTATAATGTAAAGGGTGTTTTTTTAACAGTACAGAGAGGGTTTATACAGTACGTAAACGTAAAAATAATTGTAAAATACCTATGTACATGAGTATGTCATGTGATTACCACTTCATTCACCTTAATTTTATCTATCACTTTCATATAAATTTACGTTGCTTGCTGTTATTTATAATGTAAAGGGTGTTTTTTTAACAGTGCAGGGAGGGTTTATACAGTGCGTAAACGTAAAAATAATTATTTCTTTGTCTCTATATCTTGACTTAAATGTACAAAATATTGGTAAATTTTATGGATATTGTAAAGATTAATGACCTGCTTTAAGTTTAATTATGGTATTCTTACCTTATTGTTTTCATTGTAATTTATCCGAGATATTTAGAGATAATCACCATTACGGGCTTGGATTTTGGGCGAATATCTGAATGTACAAGGTCTTTCAATGCTAGTCATCTTATAAGGAGTAAGATGGCGAGATCGAACTTCATAGAATACATAGAAACTTTAGTTACAGGTGGAAAGCCTATGTCTCTTTGCTAGAACAGACTAAACAATCTTCATGGAGTATTTCTCAGTGTTAATGCGCTTGGGTTTTTCTGGACGAGATAGTGAAACATGGATATCAAACTCCGTAGAGTGTTGATATATATATATATATATATATATATATATATATATATATATATATATATATATATATATATATATATATATATATATATATATATATATATATATATATATATATATATATATATATATATATATATATATATATATATATATATATATATATATATACAGTGCAGGGAGGGTTTATACAGTATGTAAACGTAAAATGAATTGTAAAATACCTATGTATATGAGTATGTCATGTAATTACCACTTCATTCACAGTAATTTTATCTATCACTTTCATGTAAATTTACATTGAATGCTGTTATTTATAATGTAAAGGGTGTTTTTTTAACAGTGCAGGGAGGGTTTATACAGTACGTAAACGTAAAAATAATTGTAAAATACCTACGTACATGAGTATGTCATGTAAGTACCACTTCATTCACCGTAATTTTATCTATCACTTTCATATAAATTTACGTTGCATGCTGTTATTTATGAAGTAAAGGGTGGTTTGCTAACAGTACAGGGAAGGTTATTACAGTGTAAACGTAAAAATAAATTAAAATATCTATGTACATATAGGCTGATCCAACTCCGCGGTTTTCCTGTCTCGCGCCGGGTCCCGGAACCGAACAACCGCGAAAAGGGGGGGAACACTGTATATATATACAGTGTTGCCTCACTTATCGCGGTAGTTCGGTTCCGGGACCCGGCGCAAACCAGGAAATCCACGAAGTAGGATCCGCCTATATGTACATAGATATTTTAACATATTTTTACGTTTACACTGTATAAACCCTCCCTGCACTGTTAAAAACACCCTTTACATTATAAATAACAGCAAGCAACGTAAATTTTTATGAAAGTGATAGATAAAATACGGTGAATGAGGTGATAATGACATGACATACATACTCATTTACAATTATTTTTTTTATTACGTACTGTATAAACCCTCCCTGCACTGTTAAAAAAACACCCTTTACATTATAAATAACAGCAAGCAACGTAAATTTTTATGAAAGTGATAGATAAAATTATGGTGAATGAGGTGATAATGACGTGATATACATACTCATTTACAATTATTTTTTCGTTTACGTACTGTATGAACCCTCCCTGCACTGTTAAAAAAACACCCTTTACATTATAAATAACAGCAAGCAACGTAAATTTTTATGAAAGTGATAGATAAAATAACGGTGAATGAGGTGATAATGACGTGACATACATACTCATTTACAATTATTTTTTCGTTTACGTACTGTATAAACCCTCCCTGCACCGTTAAAAAAACACCCTTTACATTATAAATAACAGCAAGTAACGTAAATTTTTATGAAAGTGATAGATAAAATTACGGTGAATGAGGTGATAATGACGTGACATACATACCCATTTACAATTATTTTTTCGTTTACGTACTGTATAAACCCTCCCTGCACTGTTAAAAAAACACCCTTTACATAATAAATAACAGCAAGCAACGTAAATTTTTATGAAAGTGATAGATAAAATTACGATGAATGAGGTGATGATGACGTGACACACAAACTCATTTACAATTATTTTTTTGTTTACAAACTGTATAAACCCTCCCTGCACTGTTAAAAAAACACCCTTTACATTATAAATAACAGCACGCAACGTAAATTTCAATAAAAAAATGAAAATACTGAAATTTTTTTTTTCAATATTTTTGCGTATACCCATAAAATAAAATAATAATTTATCCAAACAAAAACCGCGATAGAGTGAGAACGCGAACCAAGAAGCGCGAATAACCGGGGTAACACTGTAATATAATATATATATATATATATATATATATATATATATATATATATATATATATATAATATATATACAGTGATCCTTCGTTTATCGCGAGGTTCGGTTCCGGGACCCGGCAAGATAGAGGAATTTTCGCGAAATAGTATCATCCTATATGTACCTAGATATTTTAATTTATTTTTACGTTTACACTGTATAAACCCTCCCTGTACTGTTAACAAACCACCCTTTACTTCATAAATAAGAGCATGCAAGCGTAAATTTATGTGAAAGTGATAGATAAACTTACTGTGAATGAGGTGGTAATGGCATGACATACTCATGTACATAGGTATTTTACAATTATATTTACGTTTACTGTATAAGCCCTCCCTTCACTGTTAAAAAACCACCCTTTACTTTATAAATAACAGCATGCAACGTAAATTTATATGTACGTGATAGGTAAACTTACTGTGAATGAGGTGGTAATGACGTTTGTAGACGCCAGAGGAAATTATTCCGCAGCCAATAACAGCTTTACGGCTGTTATTCATTGAGGCCAAAATAGCAGCCGACATCCGTAAACTTTTTTCCTTCTTTCAGTATATCTAAGAGTTTCGCCTTATCTGTTATGGTTAACATCTTCCTCTGCCGCTTAGGCTCACTACCAGAAGCCTTAGAAGATTAAGGATGCTTGGGAGGCATTACAAAGGTTAAAATACGCTAGTAAAAATATCACAAGCAAAACGTATTAATAAGCAGAACGTGAATGGTGCACACGTGTGTTAGACTGAACGAGTGAGGCGAGACAATGGAAGATGGTGGGAGAACAAACTTCAATGAAAAAGCCAATCAGACCTCATGATACAGATCTCTCACTCTTTCAGCCAATAGCATTCCATAAACTATCTCACGTAGGTGCGAGCCTTTGTCCGAAACGCTGATACCGGTATCGTATTTTACATGGTGCAATACTGTTAGTATTAATGTTTTTTACTATTTTTTACTGTTTTATAACTCTTAGGCTAAGAAATACGTTTTTTTATCAATAAAATCATGAAACTACTGGAAATTTTGATATATGCTAGCTCACGAAGGTGGGACCCCAATACACTGTACGCTATCCGACAGAATTTCACATGATGCAATACTGTGAGTTATATATATCCAAATTTGTTTTTTACTATATTTTACTGTTTTATTACTCTTAGGCTAGGATATACTTGTTTTATCAATAAAATAATGAAAATTTCAGTACGTACTAGCTCACGTAGGTGCGACCCTTTTCGTTTTCCGAAACGCTGATACCGGTATCGTATTTTACATGGTGCAATACTGTTAGTATTTATTTTCTTTACTATTTTTCACTGTTTTATTATTCTTAGGCTAAGAAATACGCTTTTTTATCAATAAAATCATGAAACTACTGAAAATTTTAATATATGCTAGCTCACGTAGGTGCGACCCTTTGCGTTTTCCGAAACGCTGATACCGGTATCGTACTTTCTATGATGCGGAGTTACATGTTCAGATTTATGTTTTTTTACTATTTCTTACTGTTTTATTATTCGTAGGATGGGAAATACATTTTTTTTATCAATTAAATAACGAAGTTTTTTTTTCAATAAAAATAAATGAAAATACTGAAAATGTTTAGTTTTTTAATATTTTAATATTTTTGCATGTACCCCCCAAAAAAAGAAAGAAAAAAAAATTTGCCCCAAAAAAATCGCGATACAGTGAATTCGCAAGGGAAGAAACACGATAGAGCGAAGGATCACTGTATATACTTGTGTGTGTGTGCATATATATATATATATATATATATATATATATATATATATATATATATATATATATATATATATATATATATATATATATATATATATATATATATATATACAGTGTTACCCCGGTTATTCGCGTTTCTTGGTTCGTGTTCTCACTGTATCGCGTTTTATTTGGCCAAAAAAAAATTTTTTTTTTTTTTTTTTTTTTTAGATCATTGTGACGCCAGGATGGGCCAAAAAATGATAAAATTAAGCAGACTTTATCAGGTTGTAAAGAGAAACAGAGATGGAGAGTGTAATGACCTGTCAGATGTGAAGGGATTATGAAAGATGTGTAATGAATATCCAGCTCTCTGCTGGGTTTTAATATACCTCTGCATTACTTTCATGATGTCTATTCCAATAATTCTGCTTAGATCTTATTATTATTATTATAATTATTACTATTATTATCATTGGCAACAATAATTTTCCTTTGATGATGATTGTGGAGATTATTATCATCATCATTATTATTAATATTAAGGGCTCATCATTGTTTGTACATCTGTTGGTTTATTTACTTTTAATAACTGTGTAAAGTGCCCCTCCCTAGTTGGCTGGGACAAAGAGAGTGTGGGGGGTTGGGTAGAATAGAATGTTGGAGAGAGAGAGAGAGAGAGAGAGAGAGAGAGAGAGAGAGAGAGAGAGAGAGAGAGAGAGAGAGAGAGAGAGAGAGAGAGAGAGAGAGAGAGAGAATTATTTTTTTTATTAATTTATTGCGCCAAGGCGTCAGACATTACATGAATTCATACAAATAATGCTTCAAATGGATACAAAACCAAGAATAGAACATAGTTTACAGGGAGGTGTACACATTGATAAAAGAGAGAGAGAGAGAGAATCTTTAAG
>JAXCGZ010019064.1:67500-111660 GCA_037179515.1 Halocaridina rubra
TAAATAACAGCAAGCAACGTAAATTTTTATGAAAGTGATAGATAAAATTACGGTGAATAAGGTGATAATGATGTGACATTCATACTCATTTACAATTATTTTTTTGTTTACGTACTGTATAAACCCTCCCTGCACTGTCAAAGAAACATCCTTTACATTATAAATAACAGCAAGCAACGTAAATTTTTATGAAAGTGATAGATAAAATTACGGTGAATGAGGTGATAATGATGTGACATACATACTCATTTACAATTATTTTTTCATTTACGTACTATATAAACCCTCCCTGCACTGTTAAAAAAACACCCTTTACATTATAAATAACAGCAAGCAACGTAAATTTTTATGAAAGTGGTAGATAAAATTACGGTGAATAAGGTGATAATGACGTGACATACATACTCATTTACAATTATTTTTTTGTTTACGTACTGTATAAAACCTCCCTGCACTGTTAAAGAAACACCCTTTACATTATAAATAACAGCAAGCAACGTAAATTTTTATGAAAGTGATAGATAAAATTACGGTGAATGAGGTGATAATGACGTGACATACATACTCATTTACAATTATTTTTTTGTTTACGTACTGTATAAACCCTCCGTGCACTGTTGAAAAAACACCCTTTACATTATAAATAACAGCAAGCAACGTAAATTTTTATGAAAGTGATAGATGAAATTACGGTGAATGAGGTGATAATGACGTGACATACATACTCATTTACAATTATTTTTTCGCTTACGTACTGTATAAACCCTCCCTGCACTGTTAAAAAAACACCCTTTACATTATAAATAACAGCAAGCAACGTAAATTTTTATGAAAGTGATAGATAAAATTACGGTGAATGAGGTGATAATGACGAGACATACATACTCATTTACAATTATTTTTTCGTTTACGTACTGTATAAACCCTCCCTGCACTGTTAAAAAAACACCTTTACATTATAAATAACAGCAAGCAACGTAAATTTTTATGAAAGTGATAGATAAAATTACCATGAATGAGGTGATGATGACGTGACATACATATCATTTACAATTATTTTTTAATTTACGTACTGTATAAACCCTCCCTGCACTGTTAAAAAAAACACCCTTAACATTATAGATAACAGCAAGCAACGTAAATTTTTATGAAAGTGATAGGAAAACTTACCGTGAGTGTGATGATGACGTGACATACATACTCATTTACAATTATTTTTTCGTTTACGTACTGTATAAACCCTCCCTGCACTGTTGAAAAAACACCCTTTACATTATAAATAACAGCAAGCAACATAAATTTTTATGAAAGTGATAGATAAAATTACGGTGAATAAGGTGATAATGACGTGACATACATACTCATTTACAATTATTTTTTCGTTTACGTACTGTATAAACCCTCCCTGCACTGTTAAAAAACCACCCTATACATTATAAATAACAGCAAGCAACGAAAATTTTTATGAAAGTGATAGATAAAATTACGGTGAATAAGGTGATAATGATGTGACATTCATACTCATTTACAATTATTTTTTTGTTTACGTACTGTATAAACCCTCCCTGCACTGTCAAATAAACATCCTTTACATTATAAATAACAGCAAGCAACGTAAATTTTTATGAAAGTGATAGATAAAATTACGGTGAATGAGGTGATAATGATGTGACATACATACTCATTTACAAATATTTTTTCATTTACGTACTATATAAAACCTCCCTGCACTGTTAAAAAAACACCCTTTACATTATAAATAACAGCAAGCAACGTAAATTTTTATGAAAGTGGTAGATAAAATTACAGTGAATAAGGTGATAATGACGTGACATACATACTCATTTACAATTATTTTTTTGTTTACGTACTGTATAAACCCTCCCTGCACTGTTAAAGAAACACCCTTTACATTATAAATAACAGCAAGCAACGTAAATTTTTATGAAAGTGATAGATAAAATTACGGTGAATGAGGTGATAATGACGTGACATACATACTCATTTACAATTATTTTTTTGTTTACGTACTGTATAAACCCTCCCTGCACTGTTGAAAAAACACCCTTTACATTATAAATAACAGCAAGCAACGTAAATTTTTATGAAAGTGATAGATGAAATTACGGTGAATGAGGTGATAATGACGAGACATACATACTCATTTACAATTATTTTTTCGCTTACGTACTGTATAAACCCTCCCTGCACTGTTAAAAAAACACCCTTTACATTATAAATAACAGCAAGCAACGTAAATTTTTATGAAAGTGATAGATAAAATTACGGTGAATGAGGTGATAATGACGAGACATACATACTCATTTACAATTATTTTTTCGTTTACGTACTGTATAAACCCTCCCTGCACTGTTAAAAAAACACCTTTACATTATAAATAACAGCAAGCAACGTAAATTTTTATGAAAGTGATAGATAAAATTACCATGAATGAGGTGATGATGACGTGACACACTTATTTACAATTATTTTTTCGTTTACAAACTGTATAAACCCTCCCTGCACTGTTAAAAAAACACCCTTTACATTATAAATAACAGCACACAACGTAAATTTTAAAAAAAAATTAAAATATGGAAAATGTTTTTTTTTCAATATTTTAATATTTTTGCATATACCCATAAAATAAAATAATAATTTATAAAAAAAAAAATGCGATAGAGTGAGAACGCAAACCAAGAAGCGCGAATAACCGGGGTAACACTGTATATATATATATATATATATATATATATATATATATATATATATATATATATATATATATATATATATATATATATATATATATATATATATATATATATATATATATATATATATATATATATATATATATATATATATATATATATATATATAGTATACAAAAGCTCCCATACTTATGTACAACAGAGTTACAAACATTCACAGATATGAACAAAAACCAACCCATAAGTACAAATGTATTGCTTTACTATACTGTATTATTACATTATGAAAATTTATTAATACTGTATACTTCATGAATTATGTAGTAGCTAAGTACTGTATAGCACTGCATATTTATGTACTGTATGGTACTCTTATCTACTTAACAACAACTTGCGAACAATTCTACTTATGAATGAACTTCTAGAGCCTAACTTGCTCATAAGTTGTGTGTATATATATATATATATATATATATATATATATATATATATATATATATATATATATATATATATATATATATATATATATATATATATATATATATAAAAGACACAAAAGAGAAAGTGTCATACTTGCAGTATATGTGACATCTCTTACTTTATATATATATATATATATATATATATATATATATATATATATATATATATATATATATATATATATATATATATATATATATATATATATATATATATATATATATATATATATATATATATATATATATATATATATATATATATATATATATATATATATATATATATATATATATATATATATATATATATATATATATATATATTACACAAAAGAGTGTTTCATACTTGCAGTATATGTAACATTTCTTACTATATATATATATATATATATATATATATATATATATATATATATATATATATATATATATATATATATATATATATATATATATATATATATATATATATATATATATATATATATATATATATATATATATATATTACACAAAAGAGTGTTTCATACTTGCAGTATATGTAACATTTCTTACTTTATATATATATATATATATATATATATATATATATATATATATATATATATATATATATATATATATATATATATATATATATATATATATATATATATATATATATATAATACACAAAAGAGAGTTTCATACTTGCAGTATATGTAACATTTCTTAATTTATATATATATATATATATATATATATATATATATATATATATATATATATATATATATATATATATATATATATATATATATATATATATATATATATATATATATATTATATATATATATATATATAATTCACAAAAGAATTTCATAATTGCAGTATATGTAACATTTCTTACTTATATATATATATATATATATATATATATATATATATATATATATATATATATATATATATATATATATATATATATATATATATATATATATATATATATATATATATATATATATATATATATAATACACAAAAGAGAGAATTTCATACTTGCAGCATAAGTAACATTTCTTACTTTATATATATATATATATATATATATATATATATATATATATATATATATATATATATATATATATATATATATATATATAGAGTAAGGAAGCCCATCATTGAAACAAAACTTATAAAACAATGCTATATTTCGGATCCTAACTGGATCCCTTCTCAAGCACAACTCGAGTTGTGCTTGAGAAGGGCTTCCATACTATCTAGTGCTGTATGCTAACAGTTTTTACTTATATATATATATATATATATATATATATATATATATATATATATATATATATATATATATATATATATATATATATATATAGTGATCCCTCGTTTATTGCGGGGGTTAGGGTCCGGGACCGATCCCGATAGGTGAATTTCCGCAAAGTAGAACCACCCTATATGTACAGTAATCCCGCGTGTATCGCGGGGGTTCGGTTCCGGGACCAGCCACAATAGGTGAATTTCGGCGAAGTAGGAACACCTAAAAAAAAAAATATATATTTTTTTTTTAAAGATGATTATGACACCAGGACAGGCCAAAAATGATAAAATAAAACGGCCTTTATCAGGCTGTAAAGAGAAACAGAGATGGAGAGTGTAATGACCTGTCAGATGTCAAGGGATAATAAAAAATGTGTAATGAATATCCAGCTCTCTGCTGGGTTTACTATACCTCTGCATTACTTTCATGATGTCTATTCTAAAAATTCTCCTTAGATCTTATTATTATTATTATTATTGGCAACAATAATTTTCCTTTGATGATGATTGGGGAGATTATTATTATTATATCATAATTATTATTATCATGATTATTATTACGAATTCGTAATTAAACCATTATTTTTACTATATATAATGTAGTTTTGGTTGAATGACCAAGAGTTACTTAAAAGATTTTCTCTCTCTCTCTCCAACATTCTATTCTACCCAACCCCACACTCTCTCTTTGTCCCAGCCAAATAGGGAGGGGCACTTTACACAGTTATTAAAAGTAAATAAACCAACAGATGTACAAACAATGATGAGCCCTTAATAATAATAATAATGATGATGATAATAATAATCTCCACAATCATCATCATAGGAAAATTATTGTTGCCAATGATAATAATAATAATAATAAGATCTAAGCAGAATTATTGGAATAGACATCATGAAAGTAATGCAGAGGTACATTAAAACCCAGCAGAGAGCTGGATATTCATTACACATCTCTTATAATCCCTTCACATCTGACAGGTCATTACACTCTCCATCTCTGTTTCTCTTTACAACCTGATAAAATCTGTTTTATTTTATCATTTTTTGGCCCATCCTAGTGTCACAATAATCTTTATTTTTTTTTTTTTGGCCAAAAGAAATCCGCGATGGACTAAATCCACGATAGGTGAGCCGCAAAATAGCGAGGGATTGCTGTACAGAGGTATTTATATTTATTTTTACGTTTACTGTATAAACCCTCCCTGTACTGTTAACAAACCACCCTTTACTTTATTAATAACAGCGTGCAAGCATAAATTTAAATTTTTTTGTATATGAAAGTGATAGGTAAACTTACCGTGAATGAGGTGGTAATGACAAAGCATCGTCGAGAAGGTTGCAGAAGGTCACCGAACGAACCATATTATCATCATGTTCTTGTGAGAGCTGTTGGAGTGCTGTCACGTGTTCATACAGGGATGCCAGAGGTTCGAGTGTAAGGCCAGGTTCTTTGATTTCCTTGCGGCTCAGTTACGAAGTGAACTGAATATACAATACGTAGGAAAACTCTTGATCATTATGAAAAATAATGAAGTGGAGAGGCCAAGTATCCTATCAGTGATGTTTTGAAATACAATAGTACTTTGTACTTTGTACAAACTGGTCTCAATTCAGGTCAGTCTTCAGAAACCAATTGTGTTCCTTTTCCTTCTATGATGGAGGTGGATGGCATTGAAAATTGTGAACATGACACTAGTGCTCCCCTAGTAGAGGAAATCTCTTTTAATTCACACGTTAAAGAAGATATGCAGGAGCCGCTTGAATTAAAGAGGAGTCTGTTGAGACAAAGGAAACGATACTGATGCTCCCCCAGTAGAGGAAAGCTTGTAAATCACACGTTAAAGAAGATCTGCAAAAGCCGCTTAAAATTAAGGAGTCTGTTAAGGCAAAGGAAATGATACTGATGCTCCCCCGGTAAAGGAAATATCTTGTAAATCACACGTTAAAGATCTGCAAGAGCCGCTTGAAACTAAAGAGGGGCCTTTTGAGGCATAGGAGACTGTTATCGAAAGAACCCAACCCCTGAAGCATAACATATTAATAACCATAATGCGAACTGCACACATGTCAGTTAGACTGAACGAGTGGGGCAAGACAATGGAAGATGGTGGGAGAACCAAACTTCAATCAAAACGCCAATAAGACCCCGTGATACAGAACATACAGAAAAACAATTCTGTGATTCGTCGTCTCCCACCCTTTCAGCCAATAGCATTCCATGAACTATCTCACGTAGGTGCGAGCCTTTGCGTTTTCCAAGACGCCAATACAGTGTACGCTATCGTACAGTATTTCACATGGTGCTATACTGTGAGTGTATATGTTTAAATTTGTTTTTTAGTATTTTTTACTATTTTATTACTCTTAGGCTAGGAAATACTTATTTTATCAATAAAATAATGAAAATTTCAATATGTACTAGCTCACGTAGGTGAGACCCTTTTCGTATTCCGAAACGCTGTGTAATACTGTGATTATTTATGTTTTTTACTGTTTTATTAATCCTAGGCTAAGAAATACATATTTTATATCAATAAAATAATGAAGCTACTGGAAATTTTAATATATGCTAGCTCACGTAGGTGCGACCCTTTGGGTTTTCCAAAACGCTGATACCGGTATCGTACTTTCTATGGTGCAGAGTTACATGTTAAAATTTGTTTTTTTTACTATTTCTTACTGTTTTATTATTCTTAGGCTTGGAAATACATTTTTGTATCAATAAAATAATGAAAAATTTTTTTCAATAAAGTAATGAAAATACTAGAAATTTTTACTTCTTAAAATTTTAATATTTTCGCATATACCAAGATAAAAAACTCTCCAAAAAAATAAAAAACGAGATACAGTGAATCCGCGATATAGCAAGGGATTACTGTTTATTGTTGTGGCGGGCACAACATCAAAGAATAGCCTCAACGTTTTCCCTGCGTGTCGTAAAAGGCAACTAAAAGTGGACGGGGCGGGGGACTAGGAATCCCCCCCTTGTATCAACCTCCTGTGAGACGTCAAAGAAGAAGGGGAGTAGAGGGGAGAATAACTTCTCCCCAAACTCTAGTTTTGGGGTGTCTAAATGTGCGTGGTTGTAGTACGATAGAGAGCAAAAGATGTGATTTTGGATATATGTTTGGTAGGAGGAGGATGGATGTATTGGCATTGCATGAGACGAAGATGAAAGGAAAAGGAGAAGTGGCATTTGGTGATGTGAAGGGTAGGGTGTCTGGGGTTGAAAGGGGGAGAGCGAGAGAAGGTGTGGCATTATTGCTGAGTGAATGGATCGTAAATAAGGTAGTGGAATGGAAAGAAGTGTCATCTAGGCTGATGTGGGTGAGGGCTAGGATAGGAAGGGAATGTTGGGCTTTTGTTAGTGCGTATGGGCCAGGATGTGAGAGAAGTGAGAAAGAGCGGGATGAATTCTGGAATGAGTTAACTAGATGTGTGGATGGTCTGAGTAGAAGGAGCTATGTAGTTGTTGGGTGACTTGAATGCCAGAGTTGGTGATGGAGAGATAGAAGGTGTTGTAGGAAAGTCTGGGGTACCAGGTGGCAATGAGAGTGGCGAGAGACTGTTAGATATGTGTGTGGAGCAAGAGTTGGTGATAGGTAATAGTTTTTTTAAGGAGTTAATAAATAAGTATACATGGATGAGAGTGGCAAATGGAAGAGTGAAAGAAAGAGCATTGATGGATTATGTGTTGGCAGCAAAGAGCATGGTTGGTAGAGTGAAAGATGTGCATGCATTCAGGGGTGTGGCTGCTGGGATGTCTGATCATTTTTTGGTTGAAGCAAAAGTGGTAGTAGCAAAAGAGTGGGGAAATAGTGTGGGGGGATGTAGAAGGGAAATAGTGAAGGTGGAAGACTTGAAAAAGCTAGAGAAGAGACAGGAATATCAGGACAGGTTGAGAGTGGCATATGACATTGTGAAAGAAAGAGAAGTTGGGGAGTTAGGGGAGGAATGGGGGTTGATGAAAGAATGTTTTGTGGGACATGCAAGTGATGTGTGGAAAGAGGTTTGTTGGAGGTGGAATGAGGAGGGGCAGCGAGTGGTGGAATGAAGGAGTGAAAATGAAGGTGGAAGAGAAAAAGAGGGCTTTTGAGGAATGGCTGCAGTGTAAAAGTAGGGAGAAGTATGAAAGATATAGGGAGAAAAATGTGGAAACCAAGCGGAAGGTAGAGGAAGAGAAGAGGTTGGCAAATGTTAGGTGGGGACAGGATTTTAGTAGGCCATATGAGGAGAATAAAAAGAAGTTTTGGAAAGAAGTGAAGAGAGTAAGGAAGGGTGGATCGAGGATGGAAGAGACAGTGAAAGATGTGAATGGACAGATGTTACGAGGGACCGATGCAAGGAAAAGATGGACAGAATATTTCGAGTTGTTGCTGAATGTTGATGAAGATAGAGAGGCAGCTACAGTGGCAGTGGGGGGGGTTCAAGGGCCAGTAATGGGGGATGAAAATGAGAGAGAGATTACAAGAAAGGAGGTGAAAAGGGCATTGTATGAAGCGAAAGCAGCTAAAGCACCTGGAATGGATGGTGTGAGAGCGGAGATGTTGAAAGAAGGGGGTGTGACTGCATTGGAATGGTTAGTGAGTGTTTAATATATGCTTCATGTTGTCATTGGTGCCAGTGGAATGGGTGATTGCCTGTATAGTGCCCCTATACAAAGGTAAGGGAGATGTGTATGAATGCAGTAATTTTAGGGGTATAAGTTTGTTGAGTGTGGTAGGAAAAGTGTATGGTGGGATACTGGTTAATAGGATTAGGGATAAGACAGAACATGTGATTGCGGAAGTGCAGAGTGGTTTTAGGAGAGGTAGAGGTTGTATAGATCTGATTTTTATAGTTAGGCATTTATGTGAGAAATATTTAGCAAAGGGTAAGGATGTGTATTTTGCATTTTTGGATCTGGAGAAAGCATATGATAGAGTTGATAAAAAGGCTATGTGGAATGTTTTGAGATTATATGGAATTAATGGTAAATTGTTGCATGCAGCGAAGAGTTTGTATGAGGGCAGTAGAGCTTGTGTTAAGGTAGGGAATGAAGTGAATGAGTGGTTTCCAGTGAGTGTGGGACTGAGACAGGGATGTGTGATGTCACCATGGCTGTTCAATTTGTATATTGATGGAGTCGTAAGAGAGGTGAATGAGCGAGTGCGTGGTCGAGGTTTGAGAATGGTAGATGGGGATGATAACGAGTGGGAGCTGAATCAGTTGCTGTTTGCAGATGATACTGTGGTGGTGGCAGATTCAGAGGAAAAGCTGTGTCAGAATTTGGAATGGTGTGTGAGAGAAGGAAGTTGCGAATGAATGTGGGAAAGAGTAAGGTTATGAGGTGTACAAGAAATGAGGATGGTGCTGGATTGAATGTTATGTTGAATGGAGAGACACTTGAGGAAGTTAATCAGTTTAAGTATTTAGGCTCGGTTATAGCTGCAAATGGTGGAGTGGAAGCAGATGTGTGTCACAGAGTGAATGAAGGATGTAAAGTGTTGGGTGCATTGAAAGGAGTGATGAAGAATAGAGGGTTGGAAATGAATGGTAAAGTTTTGTATGAGAAAGTGGTTGTGCCAACTGTGATGTATGGATCAGTTATGTGGTATGAAAGTAAGTGAGAGACGGAAACTAAATGTGTTTGAGATGAAATGCCTGAGGAGTATGATTGGTGTATCTCGACTGGATAGGGTTAGGAATGAAGTGGTGAGAGCAAGATCGGGTGTGAGGAGAGAAATTGCAGCCAGAGTAGATATGAATGTTCTGAGATGGTTTGGCCATGTGGAAAGGATGGATGATGAAAGGCTGCTGAAAAAGGTGATGAATGCGAGAGTTGATGGGAGAAATGCTAGAGGGAGGACTAGGTTTGGATGGATGGATGGAGTAAGGAGAGCCCTGAATGATAGGAGGATGGATGTGAGGGAAGCAAGCGAGCGTGCTAGGAATAGGAATGAGTGGCGAGCGATTGTGACGCAGCTCTGATGGGCATCTGCTGTTACCACGGAGCTGCATCTTACAGAGGTAGCCCTGTGGTATAGGGGCAGTAGGAGGAGTTGGCAGTTGTGAAGCGACACAGGTTGTGGAAGACCTTGAGGATGGGCTGTGGCACTCCGGCAGTGCCATCTGAACGGTCGCTAGCTCCCTCGTCATTGCCCATAAAGCAAAGTAATCCCCTTATTGTTTTCCTTTCTTGATGTTGGCTACCCCCCAATTAAAAGGGGGAAACAGCCAAGGTAGATATATATATATATATAATATATATATATATATATATATATATATATATATATATATATATATATATATATATATATATATATATATATATATATATATATATACACACAACTTATGAATGAATTAGGTTCTAGAAGTCCATTCATAAATACAATTGTTCGTAAGTTGTTTTTAAGTAGATAAGAGTACTGTACAGTACATAAATGTGCAGAGCTGTACAGTACTATGGCTAAAGACACCTAGCTACTACATAAATCATGTAGTTTCATCAGAGACCAACAAATAATTAATAAATTTTCGACATACCAGCCATCCAGATGCAAACTAACCACAGTAGTAAAGGTAAACAATACTGTATAGTGTACTTTAACTATATTTATGTATTAGATTATTTATATGTGTTAGGGTATTCATTTTTAGCATTGGGGGGGACCTAGGTTCAAATCACAGGTGTTCCATCTTAAGTCAGCTGTCAAGAACCCCAATGCTAACCTATCAGTCAGACACTGCATAACTTCCTTTTGGCCCTTCTTTGAAAAGAAGTTTTTATCCACGCCTAGAAATTTCTACCTATTCATGCAGCTTCTCAATAGGCCTTCCATGTGGGACTGCATTTAATACTTCTGAAAAGCTAAGAATATGCAAGCTCTCCAGTCCATTTTTTCTTATAAGATTAGGCTTACCTCATTAGAAAATTCCAGCAAGTTTCTTACTGTAGCACGGTCTTCTCTGAAGATATTTTGTATATCTGTCAAGATAAGGATTTCAAGTGAAGAAAAATGTTTTCTCAGTAGATTCTTTATAACTCTGCAATATATGGTAGTCAGTGCAACAGACATAGTTTACATGCATCATTCTTTCCTTTTAAAGATAGGTACCTCATTCGCTTAATTTCTAGCATAGCGGAATCTCTCCAAATTTCAGCTCCTTCTCAGATATGATGCACATAAAAGTATTATCTTTTTGTTTTATATTTTTTCACACTTCCTGTATTGCTTGTATCCTGGAAGTTACTTCAAAAAGGAAAAAGATTGTCTTGATACTGGGACATCAGGCAGAAGAGTGAGTAGGTAGAATCATGTACAGTATATTAGTAACAACATTTCCTGAGCAGATAATTGTAGGTGGCAGATCACTTACAGTGTGTGGTGTTGGCTTGAAGTGTACTTAAAGAGTAATGTATAGCTTGGACAATGCTAGAAGGGTACATTTCAATAAAAAGAGAAGGAAGGCTGGAAATGATCTGAAGGGTACAGAGGGTAGTGACTTATAAAGGAGAAGGCAGTATATTTCAAAACACTCCAATTACAATATTATATGTACTTACAAAGGCAGGAATTAATACGAAAAATATTTATTGAGGAGCAGTAAATAAAGTTTCTTATAGCTTTATGAATAATATATCTATTAATGATGTACATCTATGAACCAATTCATTTTACTAATATCGAAAAGGAAATAACATCATTGACAGGAAAATACAGCATGACAGATTTACCAAAATATACTGAAACATTACATAACTTGAAAGTTTCACATCATTTAAACGCACATAACACACAGATAAAAAAAAATATGTGAGGCTAAACCCAACAGTGAAGAGTATTATTGCTTAATTTTTTTTGGAGGTCTATAAACACCCACGACTACCGCATGATCGCGTTCGTAAGGTTCTAGTGTGATCTGTTCTTGAGGTTTCAACTGATCTGCTTGAAGCTTCTTGATTTCCCCAGCAAAGACAGCTTCGGCAGGGGCCGTAGAATCGATACAGTTAGCTTTTATGGAAATGACGTAGTGTCCACCCACCTACGAATTATAAAAATTAAGTCCAAAAATTAAATAAAACACCAACCTATAGATTATAAAAACGAAGTCTATAAATCAAAATAAAACCATCGAGTTCAGCCAATGTAACTAACTTTTAAGCTTTCAAATGAAACATCTATCCATGACAAATTAATAGATATGAGATCAAAAAACAGCAAAACTGAATAAAAATATGCCCAAAAAAATCCATGTAATGAATGAAGTGACCAGTTTTACGTCACAGACTCCATTTTCTACTAAGGGCTAGGACAGTGCCTTCTTGTGAAAGACTTTGATTTTGGGAGGTGTGATCATTACCCTGAGTGAATGGCTTTTCTATCCTAAGACCGTGGCAGGCTGCAAACCTTTGACATGACGCCTCATATCACATATGCTACCACTTTGCAATGGAGACCACAAGACCATGTAATGACTATTATGATACTAATAGTTGATTGCAGAAAAAAAAGATGTTTACATTTGCATACTTACCTTCAAGAAATGCTGGGCATTAATGGCAACTATACGAGCTTGATCCGGCTGTGCAACATCCGCAAATATGGTGTCGACCATCCCGACGATCATGCGGTACTTGTGAGGATGACGAGCGTCCTCAACGATAGGAACGACATTGGTGCGTTTCTTTGCCATATTAACCAAGTCTCTCCCAGAACGAAGGGAAAACTCTACTGCGTAAACAACGCCTTCCTGTAATAAGTTAACACTAAAACACACATCCAATGAAAAATACTATATACGAGTATGTTTCCTAAATAAATCCACATTTTATCAACACTAACACAATGCAAAATATTGAGGAAACTGCCAATGACATGAAAATTGGGCCAAAGATTAGCGAGGTATAGCAAAATTACCATTTTTTATATATAAAGTAAACAGTGAATTATACTATCCATGTGAAATGGCTCTTATTTTATA
Source organism: Halocaridina rubra (assembly GCA_037179515.1). NCBI lineage: Eukaryota > Metazoa > Arthropoda > Malacostraca > Decapoda > Atyidae > Halocaridina > Halocaridina rubra. Next base: position 80,996 of record JAXCGZ010019064.1, read on the forward strand.
AACAATAACATAATTTAAAACACTTTATACATATAAGTACAATAAAGTTTTGACCAAATAACGATATATATGGATCCAATGTGGCATCAAAAGTGCCTGTGGCGAGATAGGCACTGCCATCCATGGGAATTTAAAAGTAACAACACCATCAGACTAGGAAACAGGAGGCAATATTATTAGAAGCATAACACCTCAAGAAGGAAATAGATGTGTATATATGATTATCACAACCCAATGTAACAAAAAATAATAGCACAGAAGTCAAGGCGACTATAAACAGAAGATAATTGACTATTGGATTTCAGAAAACTGTCAATGGGCAGTAACCATTTAGGAGAGTACTATTAATTTCATACTTGTGGTACTTTGATGAAGAAAGAGCATATTTTTCCGAGTCTCTAAGCAATCAATGAAAAGTGTCTCTGGCATTGTCTCTGCCATACGATGGATTGAATTGTTTCATGAAAAAAAGAACACATAAGCAGTTCGAGACACATTTACAATGGTAAAAAACAAGACAGAATCAAGGGGCATATTCAAGAATATGAAAAATATATCACATATACATATCTTTAGACGTGGGTCAAAATCCCTTTTTAACAGGGTTGGCCAAGCCAATGCACACATCCATTCACCAGAGGACAATCTTTTTCTGAGGAAGTAGTGTTTGTTGTCTTGAGTGTCACAAAGATATCTATACCAAAATAGCAAGAGACTGACAAGTCACACTTAAACACCTTCAATGAAGAAAGAAAAGCCAAGCTAGGATCACCATCAGGCATCTTAAAATTATTAGTTTTTCTATTCTCAACAAAGATCTACTTATAAAGCAGCCTGGTTTAAACTCCTAAGCCTTGGTTTCAACACCGATGCTTCTGACAAAGCGTCTGTGGAGCTCAAGAGAGTCCCATTATTCTCAGGTAGGACCCTGTATAAATGTCTCCCAACACCAACTTCAGATTTCTTTTTTTAATGAGTGTGACACCGGGATAAGCAAGAATATTAAAATTGCCCTCAACAGGCCTGGGCACCAAGAAATGATTGAGACAAAGAAAAAGTACATACAGTATATAAGGGCTAGGGAGATAATTAGAGAATGACTTTGATGTGATACGAGGGTCTTTGGAAACATGCTCTTCACCTCTGAAATTTTTGCACTTTAACATTCAGGCCAAAGCCTTTATCTTAACTTCTTTGCCTCGGTTTGCAAAATGAGTGAACCACTTGCGTTCTAAAAGAAACACAGTTTTCATTGATTGAGTTGCTTATTGTTCTTTTTCAAAGTTTCTCACTGTACATACACTACCTCTCTCTATTTTATAAATTATTACCCTCTGAAGATGAGTAGATAAATATATTTGCAAGTCCTGAGGTAATATATATATATATATATATATATATATATATATATATATATATATATATATATATATATATATATATATATATATATATATATATATATATATATATATATATATATATATATATATATATATATATATATATATATATATATATATATATATATATATATATATATATATATATATATATATATATATATATATATATATATATATTAATAACACTGAACTTGGTATTTTTCTCCCAAATACCAAGAATAATTACTATACGCAAAATTGAAGGAGGAAAATAAAGAGAAGAGGATCCCCAGTCCCCTTACTCTGCCCCATCTAGTTGACTTGAATGACACAGGGGAACAAGGTAGAAGTATTCTTGCCCCTATCTGTTTATAAAATACACTGCAATATCAGCGAGTATCAGAGAAACAAACTATATCTGGTAAGACAAGCAAGAGTCATAGCTGCTTATAACAAGCGAATAAAATCTACATATATACAGAAGCCAACCCTCCATGAAATATTGCAAGGGTAAATTAAGTCTACATAACGGACAAGCAAGAATATTAAAATTGCCCTCAACAGGCCTGGGCACCAAGAAATGATCGAGACAAAGAAAAAGTACATACAGTATATAAGGGCTAGGGAGATAATAAGAGAATGACTTTGATGTGATACAAGGGTCTTTGGAAACATCCTCTTCACCTCTGAAATTTTTGCACTTTAACATTCGGGCCAAAGCCTTTTATCTTAACTTCTTTGCCTCGGTTTGCAAAATGAGTGAACCACTTGCGTTCTAAAAGAAACACAGTTTTCATTGATTGAGTTGCTTATTGTTCTTTTTCAAAGATTCTCACTGTACATACACTACCTCTCTCTATTTTATAAATTATTACCCTCTGAAGATGAGTAGATAAATATATTTGCAAGTGCTAAGGTAAAAAAATAATAAATAAATAAAAAATAAAAAATAAAATATATTATATATATATATATATATATATATATATATATATATATATATATATATATATATATATATATATATATATATATATGGAAGGAAAAGCCCATTAAATAAGACAACGAAAATATATATATATATATATATATATAAAGAACTTATTAATTTCGTGACCAGTTTGGGTCACGAAATTAATAAGTTCTTTATATAGATATATATTTTCGTTGTTTTATTTAATGGGCTTTTCCCTCCATTTTAGACTGTATGTTAACAGTTCAGTGTTATTAATTTATATATATATATATATATATATATATATATATATATATATATATATATATATATATATATATATATATATATATATATATATATATATATATATATATATATATATATATATATATATATATATATATATATATATATATATATATATACAAAAAGAGGAATAGAGAAACATTAACAAACTTACCGGTCCAACAACATCGGACACATGTGAGACGGTAGTTCCACTTGCTGCTCCTAGATAGAGGACCTTTGATCCCGTGGGCATATATATGTTGCCAACACCACCAACGATGGCCGCAGCTAATTTTGAACGAAAAGGATTCCATACACGATACTCAATCTTGTTGCCTCCTGATTCCTGCATGTGATGAGACAAATATATCTCTCATTTTTAACAGACATTCCATTTTCCAAGCATGCAATAAAAAAAAAAATTTAAACATACTGGAAAATTTGCGTGAGGGTCAATGCATGTGTCAATTTAATCTTGGTTACTTAATATATGGCTTCAAAAACTAAACTTTGTGTGGATGACCCCACAATACTTAAAGCTAATGAAAAGGTGTCTTTTTCATGGATAAAATCTTAACACACAAAATAATCCTGAATGAGCTAGTAAAGCTATCACAACTACAACATAAAAAATTTCATAAAATGACAGCTAATTTTCTTCCTCTTGATTAGTCTATTGAAAATAGCATCATGTATGGATGGACTGCTTATCTTCTACCCATCCCTATTAGATACTTTCCACCATATGAACTGTATTTAAGGGCCATTTTTTCTCCCAAATACCAAGAATAATTACTATACGCAAAATTAGAGGAGGAAAATAAAGAGAAGAGGATCCCCAGTCCCCTTACTCTGCCCCATCTAGTTGACTTGTATGACACAGGGGAACAAGGTAGAAGTATTCTTGACCCTATCTGTTTATAAAATACACTGCAATATCAGCGAGTATCAGAGAATCAAACTATATCCAGTAAGACAAGCAAGAGTCATAGATGCTTATAACAGGCGAATAAAATCTACACATATACAGAAGCCAACCCTCCATGAAATATTGCAAGGGTAAATTAAGTCTACATAAAGGCACACATGTTTGTTATATCTCTCCCAGGTTATAACAATTTCAGTTTCAAACTGAGAATACTCATCTTAATACACTCCCACACTTTTTTAAGCCAATACTTATCACACTCATAAGTTGAGACAAATGATTTCGGCTATTACAACCTAATACAATAAACTTACTTCAACACTGATCCTCTTTTCACCGTAAACGCTTTCACCTGGCACCATGTTTTTTGTGACCAACACATCCTCTTTTCCTCTGGCGATGAAAATACCTTCATGACGATGGGGTTCAATCATCACGTTAGAACCCCCTCTCATGCCACCTAGAACAATTTTACTATATTATATTCCCTTAGCCTCTTTTAATTATAAGGAATTCCATAAAACACAAAAAAAAATTTCCATATGTGTGACACCAGGGCAGACGAAGATAATTGCCCTCATCAGGCCTGGGCACAGAGAAACATAAAGCAAAGAAAAACAGAGATGGGGAGTGTTGTGACTTGTCAGATGTGAAGGGATACTAAGAGATGTGTAATGAATATGCAAGAATAATATTACTCAAACTGTAATAAATATTGCATTTACAGGAACTAAGCGAAATATTAATCTGTTCTTTTATCTACCAGTGTTATATATTCAGCAAATCTATATGCAAGTAAAAAGAAGTAAACCTGATGTAGTTTTTAGAGAAAAAAAGAAATATTATGCTAAATCCTACAATATAAATGATCATTACCATTTCATAAACGTCGTCATTAAAAAATGTCTATAGATTAATATTTTGCTTTCGACTGATTGCTTATTTTTTTATATTTCAGTGAATATAATTAAAGGCATGGATGAAACACTGTTTATCACTAAGGGAATCTAGCCAGCAAATAGCAATGAGATCGGTTTTACGTCACGCACTCCCTTTCCTATCAAGGGCTAGGACGGCGCCTTCTAGAAAAGGCCTTTGGTTTTGACAAGTGGAGGGCTTCGAATTGATGAATCAAAGGCGCGAGCATTACCACTCAACCCAATGGCCACTAAGAAAGCAAATAGCAATGACTGAACTAAATCAGTTCAATAACAGTCAGTTGTCCTGTGGCTGCAAACAAAATTTCTTTTAATTCCTCTTCATACTTTACTCTTTTCTGCAATGAAAACTAGTTTTAATGCTAAGTTGGAGTCCAATAAAGAATTTCCTAAACTGCACAGGTTATAGATAATACTTTTGAATCATTTAATACGATTATGCATTCTTGCCTGATGATGGAAATTCGAAGACAGGAGAGAATTTGATATTTAGGAAATGAAGCAGAAGAAACATGGAAAATATTTTAAAAACAAAGGTAGGAAACTGTAGGAACTTAATAATTTCCACTAAGGAGAATTTATCAAGGTGAATTAAGGAAACTTCAAATCAGGCTATAATTACCTCTCCCACCACGACCTCTTCCTCCTCCTCTGCCACCAAAACCTCCACGACCACCTCGACCTCCTCCGCCACCCCTTCCGCCAAAACCTCCTCGTCCGCCCGGTGAGAATCCTCCTCGCCCTCCTCCTCTACCTCCACCACGTCCCCCAAACCCACCGCGTGGAGAGAAGCCTCTACCACCACCTCTAGGAGAGAAATCTGGAAAAGAAAATAATAAACATTAAATACAAATTCACAAAAGCAATAAATGGCTACACCATCTTCCAAGAACACAGTAAAGTTGAAATTAATGATTTCATGAAAAGAATTAACTTAATTTACAAGTTCAAAAACGTAAAGTAAATTTAACATTGTAAACATTCTTTCTACGCCTTTCATACATTATTTTGAAAGATGGTTCAATGTCTGTTAGGTTAATTATCAAACAACAAGTGCTTCAAAAAAAGGTAAACAATTTATTGTTGAAACCAATTCATACGTTGAATGAATTCGAAGACTCCATACAGCTATTCTTAAACACCATCGGGCCTTAATGCAAAACAGGTTATCGGAGGCAAAGAATTTTAGATTATTTACAAAAGGTAATACACCTTGTTCCTTTTTCCGCGTTTTTTTTTAACCGCGAAATTGCAATAACGCCCCAAAAAATAATAGTAAAAAATATGAAATTTGTGAATAACGCCCATGCAGAAAATTCGAAAAAAAATTTAGATATTAGTAAAATATCAACCGCATCAGAGGCACTTTTCCGCCATCCTCCTCCTCCTCTACCGCTTAATGCTATCGGATATTAAGAAGACAATTGAAAAAAAGCATTAAGAACAAACAGCAAACATATTTTCAATATAATATCGTCATGGAAATAGCATGTGAGGGTGCGTCAGCTAATACAGAAGTAGCAACGTTTGCCGATAGAGGTTCGTTCTCCCGCATCCTACTCCTCTTCAACCGCTTAATGCAATTGGATATTATGAAGAAATTTGAAAAAAGCATTCAGAACAAACAGCAAACATATTTTCAATATAATATTGTCAGGGAAATAGTGTATGAGGGTGCATCAGCTGATACGGAAGTGTGACAAAATGTTTGCATGCTCGTCCTCACCGCCACCATCAGTGTTGCCAGAACAGATGAATGAGAGAAATGGTAAATATAAAAAATATACATGTAAGCTGGTATGTTATTTCAAGTATCTTAAAGATGAAGTACATTTTTATTTAAATTACAGTACTACCATCTGGTAATCAATATATATTTTAAAACGTACCATAATTTGAAAATTAAAACATCCGCTTTATCTGGCAACACTGGCTACCATGCACGTCCCAGTGTAAGCCTGCTGCCAACGGCATAATAGAGTGCATTAATTTTACTGTACAGTAAATCTATATATCTTTTATACTGTCCAGTATTTGCATGTTAATATAAATAACTACAGGTCTTTCTGCTTTGTTATGTACTTATAAAATATGTTTTACTTATATTTTTGGTATAGTGTGTCTATGGACGGTTGTGGAACGAGCTATGCCCTTTATCATTGTTTCCTAGGGAAAATGACTCGTTTTTTCACGCGATTTTCCATTTACCCGTCAATTCTGAGAACCTATCTCCGCATTATTCTGAGAACTAGGTACTGTGGTATGCACCTTGTAGAATAACTTTAAAACATCTACCCATTCTACATTTCTCTGTAAACTTCGAAAAGGATTTCATAGTTTAAGCGGGAAATAAGATGGGAAAGGGAAGTCACCAAATCACATGTGGTTCATTACACTGTAATGAAGAAACAAAGAGGTCTATGTCGTTTATATCTTTTGCTCTATTTTACTAATTTTTTGTTTTTTGTATTGATTCCTAGCACAATAAGGTTGACAATTCTGGTGTTGTCTAGAGAGTTTTCATGAATATTTGGCAATGTTCCCTAGTACAAAATGTCAATGAAGACTTACACAAGTATTTCATTACTACTGATGCTCAGAGGGAGGTGACAAAAATGCTGTTCAAAACAGCATTATTCTCCAGAGTGGACTATTTTGAGCCAAAAATGAGACTTCATAGTGATGCAATGTCTGCGTGTGACATTCCCAAGCTTACAAACTTTTCAAGGTCATGTTCATTCAAACACATCATAAACCAAAGGATATACATAATTTTCGGCTCCAAATGGAGACGGGTGCTATTGTAAAACTTTACCATTTACTTTTATGCCTGCAAAAAAGTACAATGAAAACTCAAATCATTAAAATCCAATAATTAAATTATTTAGGGTGAACTAACCTATGTTACAAAACCAAACCAAATATATCATATGTCATGAATTTTTTCCCTCAATAAACATCCTCAAGTATCTTTTTTTTTATTTCGTGTGTGTGTGTGTGCATGTGGTGTGTGTAAATGTGTGGGTGTGTGTAAATGTGTGTGTGTGTGTGTGTGTGTGTGTGTGTGTGTGTGGTGTGTGTGTGTGTGTGTGTGTGTGTGTGTGTGTGTGTGTGTGATTCCCTAATTGTGATTGCAGGAAAGAGCCCACAGCTCGTATCTTCCCGTCTCCTCATCGGTTCCATTTTGTACTTAGTGATACTAATCATACCTGTCCTTAAATGTATGGATTGAGTTAGTATTAACTACCTCTTCGCTTAGCGAATTCCAATTATCAACTACTCTTACAGTGAAAAAGTACTTCCTTACATCAAGCAAAGAAGTTTTCTTACGAAGCTTCATACTATGACCTCTAGTTCTAGAGCCAGCCATATCAAAATATCGATCCCTATCCACTCTATCATAACCATGAAAGAATTTAAAGACTGTCACCATATCCCCCCTTAATCTTCTAGCTTCGAGTGATGGTAAGTCTAATTCCCTCAGCCTCTCATCATAATTGAAATTGCGTATTTATGGCACCAGTTTCGTGGCATGTCTTTGAAATTTTTCAAGTTTAGCTATGTGCTTTTTCAAGTGCGAATTCCAAAAGGGGGCTGCATATTCGAGTTTTGGCCTCACATAGGTTATATAAATATTTCTGAACAATTCTTTGTCCATGTGCCTGAAGGCTACCCTTATATTTGATAAGAAAGCATATGCTGCCCTTACTATGCCATTAATATGTATTTCTGGAGACAAATCTGCCAGTATGTTTACTCCTAGATCTCTCTCATTTTCTGTCTCTTGAAGTTGTACTTTTGCCACCGAGTAGTTCTCTACCATTGTTCTCGATTCTTACTTTCTTCACAATCTTTGCATCATCTGCAAACATATTCATGAATGAATTTACAGACTCTGGTAGGTCATTTACATATACAAGGAACAAAATCGGCCCTAAAACTGAACCCTGTGGAACTCCACTACTAACTCTTCTCTATTCAGACACTGAGTGTCTTACTCTGACCCTCTATTCCCTTCCTTCTAAGTAAGTTTTTATCCATTCCAAGACATTTCCACCTACTCTAGCCATTGCTTGTAGCTTCTTAATAAGTCTCCCATGTGGAACAGTGTCGACAAAGGACCTAACATCAATAAAGCAAATCAAGGATAAGAACGGAAGAGTGCTTACTGACCCCGACATGATTAAAATGCGGTGGAGGGACTACTACGAAGAACTTCTAAATCAGGAAAATCCAAGAATACGAAGAGGTGAAGGAGTGGGAATGGAGGGAGAGGTAGACCCTGTGAGTGAGACGGAAGTCAGAGAAGCGTTGAAGAAGATGAAAAATGGAAAGTCAGTAGGGCCAGACCAGATTCCTGCAGAGGTATGGAAGAGTTTGGGCGAAGAAGGGATACGGGTGCTGACAAAGTTCCTGAACATGGTGAAGAAGGAAGAGACTATCCCGAACGAATGGAGATAGTATAATGGTACCGATTTTCAAAGAAAAGGGAGACATCCAGAGTTGCAACAACTATAGAGGAATTAAGCTAACATCTCACACTATGAAACTGCTGGAAAGAGTGTTGGATAAAAGGCTGAGGGAGGAGACAGAAGTTTGTAGTGAGCAGTTTGGTTTTATGAAAGGTCGAGGAACAATGGATGCAGTATTCGCAATGAGGCAGACAATGGAAAAATATAGAGATAAGCAAAGAGGGCTGTACATGGCGTTTATTGACCTGGAAAAAGCTTATGATCGGGTCCCGAGAAGCGAGGTGTGGAGGAGTATGAGGTCGAAGGGAGTGAAGGAGAAGTATGTCAAGATAGTTCAGGACATATACGGGGAAGCCACAACAAGAGTAAGAAGTACAGTTGGCACTACAGAGCCTTTTCAGGTGAAAGTTGGACTCCATCAGGGATCAGCTCTTAGCCCCTATCTATTTAACCTTCTCATGGATGTGATGGTGGAGGAAGTGACAAAGGAGGCACCATGGAGCATGCTCTTTGCAGACGATATTGTTTTGGTCTCCGAGAGCCGTGAAGAATTGCAAGAGAGGTTGGAGCTATGGAGGGGTTTGCTGGAGGATTACGGACTGAAGGTGAGCAGACAGAAAACGGAGTACCTGGAGTGCAATGTGACACAAGGAGGCGACCTGTTCATGCAAGACCACAAGCTCCCAAAGGCGGACGCCTTCAAATACCTCGGCTCCTACGTAACGAAGGATGGAGACCTAGAGAGAGAGATTGATCATAGGATCCAGGTAGCGTGGAACAGCTGGAAGAGAACATCAGGGGTGCTATGTGACAAGAAAATCAGTGCTAGAGTGAAAGGAAAAGTGTACAAGTCAGTTGTGAGACCAGCGTTGCTGTACGGAGCGGAGACGTGGCCGGTGAAAAAGGTTCAAGAAAGGAAGATAGATGTCGCAGAAATGAGAATGCTGAGGTGGATGTGTGGGGTGACGAGGTAGGACAGGATACGAAATGACCGGATCAGAGGTACAGTGAAGGTGGTGGAGGCGTCGGCGAAAGCGCAGGAGAGGAAATTACAGTGGTTCGGTCATGTGAAGAGGAGAGAAGAAGACTACGTGGCTGTGAGAGTGATGGAGATGGACGTGGAGGGCAGACGTAGACGAGGAAGACCTAAACTACGGTGGAAGGACCGACTGAAGGAGGATCTCAGAGAGAGACAGCTGGAGGAGGAGCAAGTGATGGACCGGAACCAGTGGAGACGACTAGTGAAGAGATGCGACCCCATATGAAAATGGGAACGCAAATAGAGGAAGAAGAAGAAGAAGTGGAACAGTGTCAAATGCTTTCTGGAAGTCTAGGAATATGCAATCTGCCCAGCCCTCTCTTTCCGGCAAGATTCGGCTTACCTCATCATAAAATTCTAATAAGTTTGTTACTGTTGATCTACCTTCTCTGGAGCCACGTTGTCTCACTGACAAAAAGTTGAAGGATTCCAAGTGAAGAGAGATATGTTTCCTTAGTAGTTTCTCCATAACTTTGCAAACTATGCTGGTTAAGGAAACTGGTCTATAGTTTAGAGCCATATCCCTACTTCCCTTTTTGAAGATAGGTATCACGTTTGCTAGTTTCAGCATCTTGGAATCTCTCCTGACTCCAGGGACTTTTTAAATATGATACATAGTGCCACTGATACTGAGTTTGTGCATTTTTTAAGTACATGAGGGGATATATCATCAGGACCTGTAGCTTTATGGACATCTAACTCCATCATCACTTTGCATACCTCTATGGCTGAAAGGTTGATGTTCACTAATACCGGCCCATGAGCCTCTTTCTCTGCAATCTGAGGGGGTGGTGTATTTTCTACTGTAAATTCTGACTAAAACTTCTTGCTCAATTCTTTGCAGATCTCTTCATCCGTCTCAATGATGCTTCCATCCGCTCTCTTAAGCCTTAAAACCTGTTCCTTTACCTTCAGTTTTCCTCTGATAAAGCTTTGGAAAAGCTTGAGATTTTCTTTACCGTTCCTGGTGATGTCCCTTTCATAGTTTCTCTCTGCCTCTCTTCTTTTACTTAGGTAATCATTTCTTGCTCCTTTGTACGTTTGCCAGGGATTTATGTTTTTTCTCCTATACCTTTTCCAGCATTTGTCTCTCCACTCCTTAGCTCTTTTACACTCATTATCGAACCATTTCTCTCTGGCATGAATTACACATACTTTGGTGACAGGTATGCAGCAATCTACTATCTTCCCATATTTCTCACAAAAGATGTCGTACGTTTCTTGTACAGATTTGTTGTAAAATAAGGTTCTTCAGTCAATAGCTGCAAAAGACTCATTCATTTTGATGTAATCTCCTTTTGGCTAGTTCCTCCTAATGTCCTCAGTGCCTCTACTTCCAGGCAGAATATCTTCAATGATATACTCCATCAACAACACACAGTGGTCACTCTTTCCAATTGGTGGTTCATACTCAATTTTTTCAATATCCAACATGTTATCTGTGAATACTAGATCAAGTAGTGATGCCTCATCCCCACCCCTGGTCCTCGTTGGTTCCAGTAAATGTTGGTGTAGGAAATTCCCTTGTACGCAATCTAGGAATCTTGCCCCGAATGAGTCCTCACCACTGTGTGGGTCAAGATTTATCCAATCTATCTCTTTATGATTAGTCTCCCATAATAAAAATCCTACATTTTCTCTCCCGTGCCATGTTAACAACTGAGTTTATGACTTCAATAGTACCTATATGACTTTCCTTATAAACTTCTAGCCTATGTTGGTTCCTTGGTGGGCTATATACAACAGTTATTATAATGCTCTCTGACCCAGTATTTATGCGAGCAACAAGAAATTCCTTGAACTCACTTTCTATAGCCAAGTTTATTTCTTCAACCTGAATTCTTTCACTTATGAGCAGTGCTATCCCTCCACCAGTCCTCTCAGATCTTTCAACCCTTAATATTCTGAAGCCCTTAGGAAAAACTGTGACACTGTTTATGTCCTCGCTCAACTTAGTCTCTGTAACTGCCACTTAATCTGCCTTTCTGTTGCGTATAACAATCTTAATAAGGCCCCATTCCCTGATCTTCTTTATCTCCCCTTTGTCTGGAAGAACTCTGAAATGAAAATTTTTCTTCTCTTCTTCATTTCTTTCCTCATTTAACCTTCTTGCCTCTTGCAACAAGTTTTTATCTTATCCATCTCTTCCTGTGTGAGTGTGTGTGTGTACATGTGTGTGTGTATATGAATATTTTTTACCCCGACTGGGACTTGAACCTGGGACACATTAATTACTGTGCCAAGGCATTACCAACTACACCACAGAAGCACTACAAGGGAAACAAATCTTACAGCTATATCTGCTATACTAGGAATGAACGCATTCTATCTGAATGCCACTCTGTTCATATTACAGCTTCCCCCAACCTCACTCATGGCTTTGTTTTCGCATTTAATTCAATCTCAATCTCATTTGGGACCAACAATAATCAAATAAGCACATTTCCATGAGTGAAAACATAAATCATATTTACCCCGACTGGGACTTGAACCTAGGACACATAATTACTGTGCCAAGTCGCAATCAACTACACCACAGATGGCCTAAAAGGGAAACAAACCTTACAGCTATATCTGCTATACTAGGAATGAACGCATTCTATTTGAATGTCAATGTTCATATTACAGTATCCCCCAACCTCACTCAGGGCTTCGTTTTTGCATTTAATTCAAATCTCAATCTCATTTGGGACCAACAATAATCAATTAAGCACATTACCATATGTGAAAACAAATAATTATTTACCCCAACCGAGACTTGAACCTAGGACACATAATTACAGTGCCAAGGCATTATCAACTACACCACAGAAGCACTACAAGGGAAACAAATCTTACAGCTATATCTGCTATACTAGGAATGAACGAATTCTATCTGAATGCCACTCTGTTCATATTACAGTTTCCCCAAACGTCACTCGTGGCTTTGTTTTTGCATTTAATTCAAATCTCGGTCTCATTTGGGACCAACAATAATCAAATAAGCACATTACCATATGTGAAAACAAATCATTTTTACCCCGACCGGGACTTGAACTTAGGACAATTACTGTGCCAAGTCGCAATCAACTACACCACAGAAAGTCTAAAAGGGAAACAAACCTTGTAGCTATATCTGCTAAACTAGGAATGAATGCATTCTATCTGAATGCCACTCTGTTCATTTTACAGTTTCCCCCAACCTCACTCCAGGCTTCATTTTCTGAGTGGCATTCAGATAGAATGCGTTCTTTCCTAGTAAAGCAGATATAGCTATAAGGTTTGTTTCCCTTTTAGACCTTCTGTGGTGTAGTAGGTAGCGCCTTGGCACAGTAAATGTGTGTCCTAGGTTCAAGTTCTGGTTAGGGTAAAAATTATTCATCTTCTCACATATAACGATGTGCTTATTTGATTAATGTTGGTCCCAAATGAGATGGAGATTTGAATTAAAAGCAAAACAAAGCTACAAGTGAGTTTGGAGGAAATTGAAATATGAAGAGAGTGGCATTCAGATAGAATAAGAACATAAGAACATAAGAATAGAGGACACTGCAACATGCCTACTGGCACACACGAGGCAGCTCCATTTTTGAATTGTATTTTCAGCATGTCTAACCTATTCTATTCTACTCTACTTATTTATTCTGTTTTTCTTTTTATGATTTTTCTAATAAGCACTAACCTATTCATACCCACCCTACCTCTGTCATATGTCTATCTAATCTACATTTGAAGGTGTCTAAGGTATTGGCATTTACTATCATACTAGGAAGCTTGTTCCATGCATCAGCTACTCTATTACCAAACCAATTTTTACCAATTTCCCTTCTGAACCTAAATTTATCAAGCTTAAATCCATTATTACGAGTTCTGGTTTGATCATGAATTTTTAAAACTTTATTAATATCTCCCTTGTTAATCCCTTTAAACCATTTATACACCTCAATCATATCCCCCCTAACTCTTCGCCTCTCTAGAGAATGTAGATTAAGTTTTTTTAATCTGTCCTCATATGGTAGATTTCTGATATTGTGTATCATCTTGGTCATTCTTCGTTGCACTCTCTCCAAGGATTCAATTTCCATTCTATAATAGGGTGACCAGAATTGCACAGCATAATCTAAATGGGGCCTAACTAATGCAAGATAGAGCTGCAAAATAACTTTTTCCGTCCTATTGCTGACGCTTCTTGAGATAAATCCTAAAATTCTGTTTGCTTTATTTCTGACTGCTGTGCATTGCTCTCTTGGCTTAAGACTACTACTCACAAGAACTCCCAAATCCCTTTCACACTGAGAACTCATGATTTCATGGTTATTTAGCTTATAACTAGTATTGTCTTTTATAGTACCCATTTTAACTACTTTACATTTTTCAACATTAAATTCCATTTGCCATTTGTCCGACCATTCAGATAATCTATTTAGATCTTCCTGTAAAGCATGAATGTCTTCTTTTCCATTTATAGTTCTACCTATTTTAGTGTCGTCTGCGAATTTACTTAGGTTACTACTGATATCCGAATCCAGATCATTTAGATATACGATGAATAATAGAGGACCCAGTACCGAGCCTTGTGGTACCCCGCTTGTAACCGAGCCCCACTCTGATTTCTCTCCATTTATGCAAACCCTCTGTTTTCTGTCTTTTAACCATTGTTTGATCCATCTGAGCACAGCTCCTCCTATACCATGAGCTTCCAGCTTTTTAACTAATCTTTTGTGAGGAACTCTATCAAAAGCTTTGCTAAAATCTAGATATATTGTATCATATTCTTTGCCACAATCTACTGCCTCGTAAACTTCTGAATAAAAAGACAGTAAGTTTGTAAGGCACGAAAAACCCTTAAGAAACCCGTGTTGTGAAAGTTTTATCAGTCTGTGTAATTCTAGATGTGCCCTTATTTTATTTGCAATTATGGATTCTAGAATCTTACCCACTGTTGACGTTAAACTTACCGGCCTATAATTATTCTTTTTAACACGTTCTCCTTTTTTAAATATTGGTACCACATCTGCCAATTTCCACTCCATGGGTACCGATCCTAATTTTATTGAATTATTAAATAATGCAGTTAGAGGACAACTAAGCTCTTCCTTGCATTCCTTTAATATTCTAGCATATATTCCATCAGGTCCAGGAGATTTATGAGCCTTTAATTTATCTATTTCTTTTATTACCTCCTCTCTCGTAATATTTATTGAACTAAGTATATTATCGGGACTGTCTCTGTAAATGGATTCTACTTCCGGAATATTTTCCAAGTTTTCATTTGTAAATACAGATAAGAAATAATCATTTAAACATGTACACATCACTTTATCGTCATCTGTGATATGGCCATTGGCTACTTCAATTGGTCCGACTTTTTCCTTAAATTTTGTTTGATAATGTTGATAAAACCCTTTAGGATTTTCTTTAGCTTCTCCTGCTATTCGAACTTCGTATTTTCTTTTCGACTCTCTAACTATCTTTTTAACTTCCCTGTTTAACTGTATATATTGCTGCCTCACCAAGTTCCTGGGTGCATCAGTTTAGTTCCTGGGTTCATCACTTTAGTTCCTGGGTTCATCCAGTGAGGACGTGCTTCCAGTAGCTCTAATCTTGACCAAACTTAGTACAATGGAGAGTGGTGGTATTCTTTGTGCTGGTGGTGTTAGTGGTAGTGGTGTTGGTGGTGGTGTCGTTGTTGGTGCTGTTTGTGGTTGTGCTGGGGATTTGTCCTCGTCTGACGCAAGCAAACTCATTTTTAATTTAAGAAATGAGTTGGCCGCAGTCAGGCAGGAGGTCAGATCCTTAGCTGAGGAGAACAGGGATCTGAGAGGTAAAGTAGAGGTGTTAACCAGGAAGGGTCGATTGAATAATGAAGACGACTGGAAAGTTGTGAATAAGGGTTCAACGAAAATGGTTCTTAAGAAAAATGATTCTTTTAGACTACAGGTTGCTAATTCATTTAGGTCACTTAGAGATGAATGTGACAGTGGCGGCAGTAATTCTTCAGGAACCATAGAGTCAGATAGGTGTACTAGCGATCGTAAAAATGGAAGTGGGAAAAGCTCTCAGGTCAAGAGCCTAGGTAAGTCTCCCAAGGTCGGAGTAACCCATCCTCCGGATAAGTCTCGTTCTTTGGTAATTGTAGGGGATTCACTATGCAGATATGTAGACAGGAAACTCAGGCATAGAGTTAGAGGAAAATATTTTTTCCCTGGAGCAGGTATGAAGAAGGTGGGTGAGTCAATAAATAGCTGGATTGAGAAAAAAGATGTTGTTTGTTTGATAGCTGGGGGAAATGACGTGCAGGATGGTAGAAGTGAAGAGCTGATTAGGTTGTATAGACAAGCCCTGGATAAGATTAGGAAAAGGGGTGCAGTTCCTGTGATGTGTGGTATTCTCCCTAGGCTTAGCCAAAGTTCAGAGTGGTGGTCTCGAGCTATAGGAGTAAATGCTAGGATGAAAGTCTTCTGTCGGGAGAATAATATAGGTTTTATAGACGGGTGGGATCACTTCACTAGTCGTAAGCATATGTATGCAAGGGATGGAGTGCATCTTTCTAATTCAGGTGTCTCGGTATTGGCTGGTATGATAGACAGAGAGGTAGGGGGGTTTTGTTAGACACAAATAATGAAATGATTAATACTTGTGCAGAGAAATTAGTCAGTAAGGGTTCAGTAAATAGTGGGTCAAATAACTGGGAGTCTAAGGATAAGAACCATTTGTTACATAGAACAAATATTAACAAAAAGAATAGCCACAAGAAGGGTGAAGCTAGAGAAAGTTTAAAAGTATATTATACAAATAGCCGTAGTTTAGGTAACAAGATAGAAGAACTGAGAGCCATAGTATGTAGTGAGAGACCGGATATAATATGCATTAGTGAAAGTTGGATTAAATTAGAAAGCAAACACCTTAAAGCTGAGTACATAATTACAGGATATAAACTTTATAATGCTGATCGTAGTGCAGATAAAAGAGGGGGAGGGGTAATTATGTATATTAAAGATAGCCTCAGAAGCTGCATTAAGTCTGGAATTAAGACAAATCTAAATTCAGAAACCTTATGGGTTGAAATTAAAAATAATATAGAAAGTCTAGTTGTAGGAGTAGTCTACAGACCACCTGATCTAGATAATATAGAGTCGCAAGTTATATACGATGAAATTTCTAAAGTGAGCAGGTCAAATAGAGTTTGCATTGTAGGCGATTTTAATTTTAGACATATTAACTGGGAAACCATAACAGGTGATAGTAGCTCTAAGGAGTTTTTGGAAGTAGTAGAAGACAATTTCCTTTCTCAGCATGTACATGAAGCAACACGGGGGGTGAATACACTAGATTTAGTTCTTAGTAATAGAGAGAATATGGTTACAAATTTAGAAGTTGGTGAAAAATTGGGCAACAGTGACCATGATTCCATTAGATTTAACATAATTTTCAAGGAAACTATAAAGGAAAATAAGAATATTGTTCCAAACTTTAGAGCAGGAGATTTTGAGGGCTTAAAAACTAAATTATCTAATGAGGTATGGGAAGGGATTTCTGGGGTACAGATGTGGGTAGTTAATCCAGCAGGTCAGGTCGCAGGTAGCGGATTACCCCGAAATTTGGGTACCACATGCCAAGGATTATCACAAGATAAGATCAATACATTAAATTCTCTCACAGGAAAGAACAGCAGCCCGTCAGTTAATATAAATTTGGATGAGGAATATAACAATTTTGTCATGACTCTTAAGAATAGTCAGAGAGACTATATTCCCATGAAACATTGCAGATCAAGAAAAAATGACCCTAAATGGATGAACAATAGAATAAAGAATCTTATAGGTATTAAAAGAGGAATATACAGGAAACTAAAAAGAGGTGAAGAGCAGGTGAGGCAGCAATATATACAGTTAAACAGGGAAGTTAAAAAGATGGTTGAGAGTCGAAAAGAAAATACGAAGTTCGAATAGCAGGAGAAGCTAAAGAAAATCCTAAAGGGTTTTATCAACATTATCAAACAAAATTTAAGGAAAAAGTCGGACCAATTGAAGCAGCCAATGGCCATATCACAGATGACGATAAAGTGATGTGTACATGTTTAAATGATTATTTCTTATCTGTATTTACAAATGAAAACTTGGAAAATATTCCGGAAGTAGAATCCATTTACAGAGACAGTCCCGATAATATACTTAGTTCAATAAATATTACGAGAGAGGAGGTAATAAAAGAAATAGATAAATTAAAGGCTCATAAATCTCCGGGACCTGATGGAATATATGCTAGAATATTAAAGGAATGCAAGGAAGAGCTTAGTTGTCCTCTAACTGCATTATTTAATAATTCAATAAAATTAGGATCGGTACCCATGGAGTGGAAATTGGCAGATGTGGTACCAATATTTAAAAAAGGAGAACGTGTTAAAAAGAATAATTATAGGCCGGTAAGTTTAACGTCAACAGTGGGTAAGATTCTAGAATCCATAATTGCAAATAAAATAAGGGCACATCTAGAATTACACAGACTGATAAAACTTTCACAATACGGGTTTCTTAAGGGTTTTTCGTGCCTTACAAACTTACTGTCTTTTTATTCAGAAGTTTACGAGGCAGTAGATTGTGGCAAAGAATATGATACAATATATCTAGATTTTAGCAAAGCTTTTGATAGAGTTCCTCACAAAAGATTAGTTAAAAAGCTGGAAGCTCATGGTATAGGAGGAGCTGTGCTCAGATGGATCAAACAATGGTTAAAAGACAGAAAACAGAGGGTTTGCATAAATGGAGAGAAATCAGAGTGGGGCTCGGTTACAAGCGGGGTACCACAAGGCTCGGTACTGGGTCCTCTATTATTCATCGTATATCTAAATGATCTGGATTCGGATATCAGTAGTAACCTAAGTAAATTCGCAGACGACACTAAAATAGGTAGAACTATAAATGGAAAAGAAGACATTCATGCTTTACAGGAAGATCTAAATAGATTATCTGAATGGTCGGACAAATGGCAAATGGAATTTAATGTTGAAAAATGTAAAGTAGTTAAAATGGGTACTATAAAAGACAATACTAGTTATAAGCTAAATAACCATGAAATCATGAGTTCTCAGTGTGAAAGGGATTTGGGAGTTCTTGTGAGTAGTAGTCTTAAGCCAAGAGAGCAATGCACAGCAGTCAGAAATAAAGCAAACAGAATTTTAGGATTTATCTCAAGAAGCGTCAGCAATAGGACCGAAAAAGTTATTTTGCAGCTCTATCTTGCATTAGTTAGGCCCCATTTAGATTATGCTGTGCAATTCTGGTCACCCTATTATAGAATGGAAATTGAATCCTTGGAGAGAGTGCAACGAAGAATGACCAAGATGATACACAATATCAGAAATCTACCATATGAGGACAGATTAAAAAAACTTAATCTACATTCTCTAGAAAGGCGAAGAGTTAGGGGGGATATGATTGAAGTGTATAAATGGTTTAAAGGGATTAACAAGGGAGATATTAATAAAGTTTTAAAAATTCATGATCAAACCAGAACTCGTAATAATGGATTTAAGCTTGATAAATTTAGGTTCAGAAGGGAAATTGGTAAAAATTGGTTTGGTAATAGAGTAGCTGATGCATGGAACAAGCTTCCTAGTAGGATAGTAAATGCCAATACCTTAGACACCTTCAAATGTAGATTAGATAGACATATGACAGAGGTAGGGTGGGTATGAATAGGTTAGTGCTTATTAGAAAAATCATAAAAAGAAAAACAGAATAAATAAGTAGAGTAGAATAGAATAGGTTAGACATGCTGAAAATACAATTCAAAAATGGAGCTGCCTCGTGTGTGCCAGTAGGCATGTTGCAGTGTCCTCTATTCTTATGTTCTTATGTTCTTATGCTCTTCACCTCTTTTTAGTTTCCTGTATA
Source organism: Halocaridina rubra (assembly GCA_037179515.1). NCBI lineage: Eukaryota > Metazoa > Arthropoda > Malacostraca > Decapoda > Atyidae > Halocaridina > Halocaridina rubra. The sequence continues at coordinate 100,879 of JAXCGZ010019064.1, forward strand.
TTCCTCTTTTAATACCTATAAGATTCTTTATTCTATTGTTCATCCATTTAGGGTCATTTTTTCTTGATCTGCAATGTTTCATGGGAATATAGTCTCTCTGACTATTCTTAAGAGTCATGACAAAATTGTTATATTCCTCATCCAAATTTATATTAACTGACGGGCTGCTGTTCTTTCCTGTGAGAGAATTTAATGTATTGATCTTATCTTGTGATAATCCTTGGCATGTGGTACCCAAATTTCGGGGTAATCCGCTACCTGCGACCTGACCTGCTGGATTAACTACCCACATCTGTACCCCAGAAATCCCTTCCCATACCTCATTAGATAATTTAGTTTTTAAGCCCTCAAAATCTCCTGCTCTAAAGTTTGGAACAATATTCTTATTTTCCTTTATAGTTTCCTTGAAAATTATGTTAAATCTAATGGAATCATGGTCACTGTTGCCCAATTTTTCACCAACTTCTAAATTTATAACCATATTCTCTCTATTACTAAGAACTAAATCTAGTGTATTTACCCCCCGTGTTGCTTCATGTACATGCTGAGAAAGGAAATTGTCTTCTACTACTTCCAAAAACTCCTTAGAGCTACTATCACCTGTTATGGTTTCCCAGTTAATATGTCTAAAATTAAAATCGCCTACAATGCAAACTCTATTTGACCTGCTCACTTTAGAAATTTCATCGTATATAACTTGCGACTCTATATTATCTAGATCAGGTGGTCTGTAGACTACTCCTACAACTAGACTTTCTATATTATTTTTAATTTCAACCCATAAGGTTTCTGAATTTAGATTTGTCTTAATTCCAGACTTAATGCAGCTTCTGAGGCTATCTTTAATATACATAATTACCCCTCCCCCTCTTTTATCTGCACTACGATCAGCATTATAAAGTTTATATCCTGTAATTATGTACTCAGCTTTAAGGTGTTTGCTTTCTAATTTAATCCAACTTTCACTAATGCATATTATATCCGGTCTCTCACTACATACTATGGCTCTCAGTTCTTCTATCTTGTTACCTAAACTACGGCTATTTGTATAATATACTTTTAAACTTTCTCTAGCTTCACCCTTCTTGTGGCTATTCTTTTTGTTAATATTTGTTCTATGTAACAAATGGTTCTTATCCTTAGACTCCCAGTTATTTGACCCACTATTTACTGAACCCTTACTGACTAATTTCTCTGCACAAGTATTAATCATTTCATTATTTGTGTCTAACAAAACCCCCCTACCTCTCTGTCTATCATACCAGCCAATACCGAGACACCTGAATTAGAAAGATGCACTCCATCCCTTGCATACATATGCTTACAACTAGTGAAGTGATCCCACCCGTCTATAAAACCTATATTATTCTCCCGACAGAAGACTTTCATCCTAGCATTTACTCCTATAGCTCGAGACCACCACTCTGAACTTTGGCTAAGCCTAGGGAGAATACCACACATCACAGGAACTGCACCCCTTTTCCTAATCTTATCCAAGGCTTGTCTATACAACCTAATCAGCTCTTCACTTCTACCATCCTGCACGTCATTTCCCCCAGCTATCAAACAAACAACATCTTTTTTCTCAATCCAGCTATTTATTGACTCACCCACCTTCTTCATACCTGCTCCAGGGAAAAAATATTTTCCTCTAACTCTATGCCTGAGTTTCCTGTCTACATATCTGCATATTGAATCCCCTACAATTACCAAAGAACGAGACTTATCCGGAGGATGGGTTACTCCGACCTTGGGAGACTTACCTAGGCTCTTGACCTGAGAGCTTTTCCCACTTCCATTTTTACGATCGCTAGTACACCTATCTGACTCTATGGTTCCTGAAGAATTACTGCCGCCACTGTCACATTCATCTCTAAGTGACCTAAATGAATTAGCAACCTGTAGTCTAAAAGTATCATTTTTCTTAAGAACCATTTTCGTTGAACCCTTATTCACAACTTTCCAGTCGTCTTCATTATTCAATCGACCCTTCCTGGTTAACACCTCTACTTTACCTCTCAGATCCCTGTTCCCCTCAGCTAAGGATCTGACCTCCTGCCTGACTGCGGCCAACTCATTTCTTAAATTAAAAATGAGTTTGCTTGCGTCAGACGAGGACAAATCCCCAGCACAGCCACAAACAGCACCAACAACGACACCACCACCAACACCACTACCACTAACACCACCAGCACAAAGAACACCACCACTCTCCATTGTACTAAGTTTGGTCAAGATTAGAGCTACTGGAAGCACGTCCTCACTGGATGAACCCAGGAATTGCACAGCACAGCATTTATTCCTAGTATAGCAGATAGAGCTGTAAGATTTATTTCCATTTTAGACCTGTAGTGTAGTTGGTAGTGCCTTGGCACAGTAATTAGGTGTCCTAGGTTCAAGTCCCAGTCGAAAAAATCATTCATGTTTTCACATATGGTAATGTGATTATTGTTGGTCCCAAATGAGATTGAGATTTGAATTTAATGCAATAATGAAGCTACGAGTGAGGTTGGGGGAAACTGTAATATGAACAGGATGGCATTCAGAAAGAATGCATTCATTCCTAGTAGAGCAGATATAGCTGTAAGATTTTTTCCCTTTTAGACCTTCTGTGGTGTAGTTAGTAGCGCCTTGGCACAGTAATTATGTGTCCTAGGTTCAAGTCCCAGTCGGGGTAAAAATTATTAATGTTTTCACATATGGTAATGTGCTTATTTGTTTACAGTTGGTCCTAAATGAGATTGAGATTTGAATTAAATGCAAAAACAAAGCCACAAGTGAGGTTGGGGGAAACTGTAATATGAACTGAGTGGCATTCAGATAGAATGCGTTCATTCCTAGTATAGCAGATATAGCTGTAAGATTTATTTCCCTTTAAGACCTTCTGTAGTGTAGTTGGTAGTGTCTTGGCACAGTAATTATGTGTCCTAGGTTCAAGTCCCAGTCGGGGTAAAAATTATTAATGTTCTCACATATGGTAATGTGTTTATTTGAATATATATATATATATATATATATATATATATATATATATATATATATATATATATATATATATATATATATATATATATATATATATATATATATATATATATATATATATATATTAAGGAAGACCATCAGTGAAACAAAACTTATAAAACAATGCTATATTTCGGATCCTAAGTTGTGCTTGAGAAGGGATCCAGTTAGGATCCGAAACATAGCAATGTTTTATAAGTTTGTTTCACTGATGGGCTTACTTACTATTTAGTGCTGTATGCTAACAGTTTGTACTTATATATATATATATATATATATATATATATATATATATATATATATATATATATATATATATATATATATATGTAACCTATGTGAGGCCAAAACTCGAATATGCAGCCCCCTTTTGGAATCCGCACTTGAAAAAGCACATAGCTAAGCTTGAAAAAGTTCAAAGACATGCCACGAAACTGGTGCCAGAAATACGCAATCTCAGTTATTATGAGAGGCTGAGGGAATTAGACTTACCATCACTCGAAGCTAGAAGAGTGAGGGGGGATATGGTGACAGTCTTTAAATTCCTTCATGGTTATGATAAGAGTGGATAGGGATCGATATTTTGATATGGCTGGCTCTAGAACTAGAGGTCATAGTTTAAAGCTTCGTAAGAAAACTTCTTTGCAGGATGTAAGGAAATACTTTTTCAGTGTAAGAGTAGTTGATAATTGGAATTGGCTAAGCGAGGAGGTAGTTAATGCTATCTCAATCCATAGTTTTAAGGACAGGTATGATAAGTATCACTAAGTATAAAATGGAACCGATCAGGAGACGGGAAGATACGAGCTGTGGGTTCTTTCCCGTAAACACAATTAGGTAATCACACGAGGCAACTCCATTTTAGAATGGTATTTTCAGCATGTCTAACCTATTCTATTCTAGTAGAACAAACCCCAATGGAAAAAAATGGAACAGCTACAGTTTAGCGGGCCATACCAATGTTCAAAACCTACCAATAGATGGCGGGCTCTAACTAGAGAACTGGCGAATTAATACACAACAAAAATGGCGACAATAGGCATACGAAACAATTTTTTTACTTTCATAACTTAACCTCTTAGCCAGGGGAGCGAAACCCCCCCCCCATCATTGAGCGGAGGGGTGGGGTCGTTGAGCGGCATGGCCCGCTAAACTGTAAACTACCCAAAAAATATTAATCAGTGAAGATGTGGTGCAGTTTAAGAAAAAACTGAAAACACTTATTTGAAAAATGCTACGATATCGAACTCTTTACTATAAATGAGCCCTTCAAGGTGTGAGATAAATAAAAAGTAATAAAAGAAAATTGAAATAAACTTAAGACCCACCAGAGAGGAGGCGAAGCCTTCTACAGGAGGGTATAAACCACAAAAAGTAAAGTAAAACAATATCCCCCAAACACACACGATTCATGCCATGCGAGAGGTTAACAAAAACGATTTGTTTATTCCTAAATAAACATAACATAAGTATTTAAAGTATTCAAAGAGTTGTCATAATAATCTTAGCTTAAACCGTAATACAGTGGAAATAAATATTAACTTTCAATTACCTGGTCTTCCCATTATAGTTGATATGTTTGTTCCACGCGGTTTAATTCGTAGCTATGAAGTGGATAAATACAGGGTCACAATTTCTCATTAATTTGCCTAAACAGCCTTTAGACCTACTCCTCATTTTGAATTAGAGGCCTTTAGACTATGTCCTCATTCGTATTTTTCTTCTTTTTTATGTGTGACACCAGGACGGGTGAAGAATATTGCCCTCATCGGACCTGGGCACGAATAAAACTAAAAGTAAAGAGAAACAGAGATGGGGAGTGTTGTGGGTTATCAGATGTGAAGGGATAATGAGAAATATGTAACGAATATCAAAGAATATTCGGTGTTGACCTTGGCATAGAAAAAAGAACCGTAACTGAAAGAAGACTTAACACTGAGCTGTCCTGGACAAAAACGTGAATATGCAGCCCCCTTTTGGAATCCACACTTGTAAAAGCACATAGCTAAGCTTGAAAAAGTTCAAAGACATACCACGAAACTGGTGCCAGAAATACGCAATCTCAGTTATGATAAGAACATAAGAACATAAGAATAGAGGACACTGCAACATGCCTACTGGCACACACGAGGCAGCTCCATTTTTTAATTGTATTTTCAGCATGTCTAACCTATTCTATTCTACTCTACTTATTTATTCTGTTTTTCTTTTTATGATTTTTCTAATAAGCACTAACCTATTCATACCCACCCTACCTCTGTCATATGTCTATCTAATCTACATTTGAAGGTGTCTAAGGTATTGGCATTTACTATCCTACTAGGAAGCTTGTTCCATGCATCAGCTACTCTATTACCAATGCATCAGCTACTCTATTACCAGGGAATTAGACTTACCATCACTCGAAGCTAGAAGAGTGAGGGGGGATATGGTGACAGTCTTTAAATTCCTTCATGGTTATGATAGAGTGGATAGGGATCGATATTTTGATATGGCTGGCTCTAGAACTAGAGGTCATAGTTTGAAGCTTCGTAAGAAAACTTCTTTGCAGGATGTAAGAAAATACTTTTTCAGTGTAAGAGTAGTTGATAATTGGAATTGGCTAAGCGAGGAGGTAGTTAATGCTATCTCAATCCATAGTTTTAAGGACAGGTATGATAAGTATCACTAAGTATAAAATGGAACCGATCAGGAGACGGGAAGATACGAGCTTTGTGCTCTTTCCTGTAAACACAATTAGGTAATCACACATAAATGCCTGGCAAACCTGCAAAAGAGCAAGAAATGACTACCTAAGTAAAAGGAGAGAAGCAGAGAGAGACTATGAGAGGCACACAACCAGGAAGGCTAAAGAAAATCCCAAGCTTTTCCACAGCTTTATCAGAGGAAAACTGAAGGTACAAGAACAGGTTTTAAGGCTAAAGAGAGCGGATGGAAGCATCACTGAGACGGATGAAGAGATCTGCAAAGAATTGAACAAGGAGTTTCAGTCAGTATTTACAGTAGAAAATACTCCACCCCCTCAGATTGCAGTGATAGAAGCTCAAGGGCAGGTATTAGAGAACATCAACCTTACAGCCACAGAGGTATGCAAAGCGCTGATGGATTTAGATGTTCATAAAGCTACAGGTCCTGATGACATATCAACTCATGTGCTTAAAAAATGCGCAAACTCAATATCAGTGGCACTAGGTATCATATTTAAAAAGTCACTGGACTCAGGGGAGATTCCAAGATGCTGGAAACAAGCAAATGTGATACCTATCTTCAAAAAGGGAAGGAGGGATACGGCTCTGAACTATAGACCAGTTTCCTTAACCAGCATAGTTTGCAAAGTTATGGAGAAACTACTAAGGAAACATATCTCTCTTCACTTGGAATCCTTCAACTTTTTGTCAGTGAGGCAACATGGCTTCAGAGAAGGTAGATCAACAGTAACAAACTTATTAGAATTTTATGATGAGGTAAGCCGAATCTTACAGGAAAGAGAGGGCTGGGCAGATTGCATATTCCTAGACTTCCAGAAAGCGTTTGACACTGTTCCACATGGGAGACTTATTAGGAAGCTGCAATCAATGGCTAGAATAGGTGGAAATGTTTTTAGAATGGATAAAAACTTACTTAAAAGGAAGGGAACAGAGGGTTAGATTAAGACGCTCAGTGTCTGAATAGAGAAGAGTTACTAGGGGAGTTCCACAGGGTTCAGTTTTAGGGCCACTTTTGTTCCTTGTATATGTAAATGACCTACCAAAGTCTGTAAATTCATTCATGAATATGTTTGCAGATGATGCAAAGATTGTGAAGAAAGTAAAAAACGAGAACAATGGTAGAGAACTTCAGGAGGATCTAAATAATCTGCATGAGTGGTCAGAAAAGTGGCTAATGAAATTCAATACTTCAAAATGTATGGTAATGAGAATGGGTACAAGTGCAAGAAAGCCCAAGCTTGACTACTCGGTGGCTGGAGTACAACTTCAAGAGACAGAAAATGAGAGAGATCTAGGAGTAAACATACTGGCAGATTTGTCTCCAAAAATACATATAAATGGCATAGTAAGGGCAGCATATGCATTCTTATCAAATGTAAGGGTAGCCTTCAGGCACATGGACAAGGAAATGTTCAGAAATATTTATGTAACCTATGTGAGGCCAAAACTCGAATATGCAGCCCCCTTTTGGAATCCGCACTTGAAAAAGCACATAGCTAAGCTTGAAAAAGTTCAAAGACACGCCACGAAACTGGTGCCAGAAATACGCAATCTCAGTTATGATGAGAGGCTGAGGGAATTAGACTTACCATCACTCGAAGCTAGAAGAGTAGGGGGGATATGGTGACAGTTTTTAAATTCCTTCATGGTTATGATAGAGTGGATAGGGATCGATATTTTGATATGGCTGGCTCTAGAACTAGAGGTCATAGTATGAAGCTTCGTAAGAAAACTTCTTTGCAGGATGTAAGGAAATACTTTTTCAGTGTAAGAGTAGTTGATAATTGGAATAGGCTAAGCGAGGAGGTAGTTAATGCTATCTCAATCCATAGTTTTAAGGACAGGTATGATAAGTATCACTAAGTATAAAATGGAACCGATGAGGAGACGGGAAGATACGAGCTTTGGGTTCTTTCCCGTAAACACAATTAAGTATTCACAATTAGGTAATCACACGCAGTAGAATTAAAAGATAGGATTCACAACAGTAAGGCAGATATAGTAGCAATTACAGAGACTAAGTGGAGTGAGGACATAAACAGTGTCACAGTTTTTCCTAAGGGCTTCAGAATACTAAGGGTTGAAAGATCTGAGAGGACTGGTGGAGGGATAGCACTGCTCATAAGTGAAAGGATTCAAGTTGAAGAAATAAACTTGGCTATAGAAAGTGAGTTCAAGGAATTTCTTGCTGCTCGCGTAAATACTGGGTCAGAGAGCATTATAATAACTGTTGTATACAACCCTCCAAGGAACCAAAATAGGCTTGAAGTTTATGAGGAAAGTCATATAGGTACTATTGAAGTCATAAACTCAGTTGTTTACATAGCACGGGGAAAAAATGTAGGATTTTGATTATGGGAGATTTTAATCATAAAGAGATAGATTGGATAAATCTTGACCCACACAGTGGTGAGGACTCATTCGGGGCAAGATTCCTAGATTGCGTACAAGGGAATTTCCTACACCAACATGTAATGGAACCAACAAGGCCTAGGGGTGGGGATGAGACATCACTACTTGATCTAGTGTTCACAGATAATGTGTTGGATATTGAAATAATTGAGTATGAACCATCAATTGGAAAGAGTGACCACTGTGTGTTGTTGATGGAGTATATCATTGAAGATATTCTTCCTGAGAGTAGAGGCACTGAGGACATGAGGAGGAACTATCCGAGAGGAGATTACATCAAAATGAATGAGCTTTTTGCAGTTATTGACTGGAGAACCTTATTTTACAACAAATCTGTACAAGAAATGTATGACATCTTTTGTGAGAAATATGGGAAGATAGTAGATTGCTGCATATCTGTCACCAAAGTAGGTGTAATTCATGCCAGAGAGAAATGGCTCGATAATGGGTGTAAAAGAGCTAAGGAGTGGAGAGACAAATGCTGGAAAAGGTATAGGAGGAGAAAAAACATAAATGCCTGGCAAACCTACAAAAGAGCAAGAAATGACTACCTAAGTAAAAGGAGGGAGGCAGAGAGAGACTATGAGAGGGACATCACCAGGAAGGCTAAAGAAAATCCCAAGCTTTTCCACAGCTTTATCAGAGGAAAACTGAAGGTAAAAGAACAGGTTTTAAGGCTAAAGAGAGCGGATGGAAGCATCACTGAGTCGGATGAAGAGATCTGCAAAGAATTGAACAAGGAGTTTCAGTCAGTATTTACAGTAGAAAATACCCCACCCCCTCAGATTGCAGTGATAGAAGCTCAAGGGCCGGTATTAGAGAACATCAACCTTACAGCCACAGAGGTATGCAAAGCACTGATGGATTTAGATGTTCATAAAGCTACAGGTCCTGATGACATATCCCCTCATGTGCTTAAAAAATGCGCAAACACAATATCAGTGGCACTAAGTATCATATTTAAGGAGTCACTGGAGTCGGGGGAGATTCCAAGATGCTGGAAACAAGCAAATGTGATACCTATCTTCAAAAAGGGAAGGAGGGATACGGCTCTGAACTATAGACCAGTTTCCTTGACCAGCATAGTTTGCAAAGTTATGGAGAAACTACTAAGGAAACATATCTCTCTTCACTTGGAATCCTTCAACTTTTTGTCAGTGAGGCAACATGGCTTCAGAGAAGGTAGATCAACAGTAACAAACTTATTAGAATTTTATGATGAGGTAAGCCAAATCTTACAGGAAAGAGAGGGCTGGGCAGATTGCATATTCCTAGACTTCCAGAAAGCGTTTGACACTGTTCCACATGGGAGACTTATTAGGAAGCTGCAATCAATGGCTAGAATAGGTGGAAATGTTTTGGAATGGATAAAAACTTACTTAGAAGGAAGGGAACAGAGGGTTGGAGTAAGACACTCAGTGTCTGAATGGAGAAGAGTTAGTAGTGGAGTTCCACAGGGTTCAGTTTTAGGGCCACTTTTGTTCCTTGTATATGTAAATGACCTACCAGAGTCTGTAAATTCATTCATGAATATGTTTGCAGATGATGCAAAGATTGTGAAGAAAGTAAAAAACGAGAACAATGGTAGAGAACTTCAGGAGGATCTAAATAATCTGCATGAGTGGTCAGAAAAGTGGCTAATGAAATTCAATACTTCAAAATGTAAGGTAATGAGAATGGGTACAAGTGCAAGAAGGCCCAAGCTTGACTACTCGGTGGCTGGAGTACAACTTCAAGAGACAGAAAATGAGAGAGATCTAGGAGTAAACATACTGGCAGATTTGTCTCCAAAAATACATATAAATGGCATAGTAAGGGCAGCATATGCATTCTTATCAAATGTAAGGGTAGCCTTCAGGCACATGAACAAGGAAATGTTCAGAAATATTTATGTGACCTATGTGAGGCCAAAACTCGAATATGCAGCCCCCTTTTGGAATCCGCACTTGAAAAAGCACATAGCTAAGCTTGAAAAAGTTCAAAGACATGCCACGAAACTGGTGCCAGAAATACGCAATCTCAGTTATGATGAGAGGCTGAGGGAATTAGACTTACCATCACTCGAAGCTAGAAGAGTGAGGGGGGATATGGTGACAGTCTTTAAATTCCTTCATGGTTATGATAGAGTGGATAGGGATCGATATTTTGATATGGCTGGCTCTAGAACTAGAGGTCATAGTTTGAAGCTTCGTAAGAAAACTTCTTTGCAGGATGTAAGGAAATACTTTTTCAGTGTAAGAGTAGTTGATAATTGGAATTGGCTAAGCGAGGAGGTAGTTAATGCTATCTCAATCCATAGTTTTAAGGACAGGTATGATAAGTATCACTAAGTATAAAATGAACCGATGAGGAGACGGGAAGATACGAGCTGTGGGCTCTTTCCCGTAAACACAATTAGGTAATCACAATTAGGTAATCACACACACACAATCTCAGTTATGATGTGAGGCTGAGGGAATTAGACATACCATCACTCGAAGCTAGAAGAGTGAGGGAGGATATGGTGACAGTCTTTAAATTCCTTCATGGTTATGACAGAGTGGATAGGGATCGATATTTTGATATGGCTGGCTCTAGAACTAGAGGTCATAGTTTGAAGCTTCGTAAGAAAACTTCTTTGTATGATGTAAGGAAATAC
>JAXCGZ010019065.1:5000-35000 GCA_037179515.1 Halocaridina rubra
TGATTACTCCAAAATTGAAATAGTGTGTTTATGCACATTTGTTTTTTTACCTGAAAAAAAAAATGGTTCCCAATACTGTAATTATTTGTAATCAGGTCGGGTTTAATTAAACGAGCTCTTTCATTAATTATTTTTATTGTATGTTTTTTCAATAGTATCTCAATTGATAGAAATAGGATATTCATTTTCAGTTTATATATATATATATATATATATATATATATATATATATATATATATATATATATATATATATATATATATATATATATATATATATATATATATATATATATAGATAGATAGATATAGACATATATATATATATATATATATATATATATATATATATATATATATATATATATATATATATATATATATATATATATATATATATATATATATAAGCACATTACATATGTGAAAACATGAATCTTTTTTTTTTTCTTACCCCGGCCGGGACTCGAACCTAGGACTTATGATTACTAAGTCAAGGCGCTACCACTACACCACAGAAGGTTAAAAGGAACCCAACCTTATAGCTTATATCTGCTATACTCAGGAATGAACGCCTTCTAACTGAATGCAACTATGTTCATATTACAGATTCCCCAACCTCACTCGTGGCTTCATTTTAGCATTTAATTCAATTCCTAATCTCATTCGGGCCATGAAATTATCAAATAAGCACATTACATATGTGAAAACATGAATCATTTTTTTTACCCCGACCGGGACTCGAGCCTAGGACTTATGATTACTAAGTCAAGGCGCTACCACTACACCACAGAATGTTGAAAGGAACCCAACCTTATAGCTTATATCTGCTATACTTAGGAATGAACGCATTCTAACTGAATGCCACTATGTTCGTATTACAGTTTCCCCAACCTCACTCGTGGCTTCATTTTAGCATTTAATTCAATTCCCAATCTCATTCGGGCCATGAAATTATCAAATAAGCACATTACATATGTGAAAATATGAATCATTTTTTTTACCCCGACCGGGACTCGAACCTAGGACTTATGATTACTAAGTCAAGGCGCTACCACTACACCACAGAAGGTTAAAAGGAACCCAACCTTATAGCTTATATCTGCTATACTTAGGAATGAACGCATTCTAACTGAATGCCACTATGTTCATATTACAGATTCCTCAACCTCACTCGTGGCTTCATTTTAGCATTTAATTCAATTCCCAATCTCATTCGGGCCATGAAATTATCAAATAAGCACATTACATATGTGAAAACATGAATTTTTTTTTTTTTACCCCGACCGGGACTCGAACCTAGGACTTATGATTACTAAGTCAAGGCGCTACCACTACACCACAGAAGGTTAAAAGGAACCCAACCTTATAGCTTATATCTGCTATACTTAAGAATGAACGCATTCTAACTGAATGCCACTATGTTCATATTACAGATTCCCCAACCTCACTCGTGGCTTCATTTTAGCATTTAATTCAATTCCCAATCTCATTCGGGCCATGAAATTATCAAATAAGCACATTACATATGTGAAAACATGAATCATTTTTTTTTAACCCCGACCGGGACTCGAACCTAGGACTTATGATTACTAAGCCAAGGCGCTACCACTACACCACAGAAGGTTAAAAGGAACCCAACCTTATAGCTTATATCTGCTATACTTAGGAATGAACGCATTCTAACTGAATGCCACTATGTTCATATTACAGATTCCCCAACCTCACTCGTGGCTTCATTTTAGCATTTAATTCAATTCCCAATCTCATTCGGGCCATGAATCTGTAATATGAACATAGTGGCATTCAGTTAGAATGCGTTCATTCCTAAGTATAGCAGATATAAGCTATAAGGTTGGGTTCCTTTTAACCTTCTGTGGTGTAGTGGTAGCGCCTTGACTTAGTAATCATAAGTCCTAGGTTCGAGTCCCGGTTGGGGTAAAAAAAATGATTCATGTTTTCACATATGTAATGTGCTTATTTGATAATTTCATGGCCCGAATGAGATTGGGAATTGAATTAAATGCTAAAATGAAGCCACGAGTGAGGTTGGGGAATCTGTAATATGAACATAGTGGCATTCAGTTAGAATGCGTTCATTCCTAAGTATAGCAGATATAAGCTATAAGGTTGGGTTCCTTTTAACCTTCTGTGGTGTAGTGGTAGCGCCTTGACTTAGTAATCATAAGTCCTAGGTTCGAGTCCCGGTCGGGGTAAAAAAAAATGATTCATGTTTTCACATATGTAATGTGCTTATTTGATAATTTCATGGCCCGAATGAGATTGGGAATTGAATTAAATGCTAAAATGAAGCCACGAGTGAGGTTGGGGAATCTGTAATATGAACATAGTGGCATTCAGTTAGAATGCGTTCATTCCTAAGTATAGCAGATATAAGCTATAAGGTTGGGTTCCTTTTAACCTTCTGTGGTGTATATATATATATATATATATATATATATATATATATATATATATATATATATATATATATATATATATATATATATATATATATATATATATATATATATATATATATATATATATATATATATATATATATATATATATATATATATATATATATATATATATATATATATATATATATATATATATATATATATATATATATATATATATATATATATATATATATATATATATATATATATATATATATATATATATATATATATATATATATATATATATATATATATATATATATATATATATATATATATATATATATATATATATATATATATATATATATATATATATATATATATATATATATATATATATATATATATATATATATATATATATATATATATATACACACACAACTGAAGGCAATACTGATTCATCTAGGACTGGTTCAGAAAGCTCCAAGTTGAGTCTTCCTCCAGGACGGTTCTTTCCTTTTGCCTACATCTACACCGAATATTCTGGCGTTTTTGTAATGCATCTCTTGCTATCCATTTACATTTGACAAGTTACAGTTCTTCCCATAAGTTTCTATTTGCCCTCTTTATTTCCTCAAATCTGCTATATTTATGGAAGGTCTACAGCTTATGACCTCGGGTACCCGGCATAGAAGGGTGCTAAGTATCTCTGGGGATCTTGTTGAATCCACTACTGGCTTGAGGGTAGACACGCCTGGTGGTAGTAGTGGTTCTACCCTTAACCTTGCACCTCCTGATAGAACAGCTTCATTCTTTCTTCACAATTCTAACATTTGTGGCCTGACCTCTAATCTTTTGTATGTGGAATAGCACTTAAGCACTACCCTCCCTAACCTCCTCATTCTATCGAAAACCCAGCATCTACCAATGCTTTCATTGACCCATTTCAAAATTCTCACTATAACCAACATTCTTGTTTTTGGTCCAAAGGTGGGGTCTGTGCCTACAGCAACACTAACACTCCTATGGACCTTGAATCTCATGACTTTGATGTTCTCTGATTGAAAATCTATCTCTCCACTACTACTATATTCCTTTGTTTCTGCTAAAGTTCTCCAAATTTCACTGACTTTGTGTCTTTCTCTGAATACCTGTCCTCTTGCCACGAGTCCTTGCTATCTAAAAAACCCACATGCCGAAGTTCTCTATATTGGAGACTTCAGTGTACAAGACAGTGAGTGGCTTCATTCTTCTAACACTGATGTGGGAGGAAGGCCCTTTTTTCTGTTACTCACAATCTGGAGCAAATTATCAAACTTCATACTCGAGTTCCCGATCAACACACTAACATGCAGCCAACACTCTTGACTTATTTCTTACTTCTAAGCCTTCAAACTACCTAATTCTGTTTTTTACCCCCTCTTGGTAAATCTGACTACTCTGTGATCTCAATCTCTAAAATTTTAGCTCCCCCTCCACCAATCCCTCCTACTCAGCACCACCTTTGGCACTTTGAGCGCACCCAATATGAAGATTTCTGTAACTTCCACTTTGACTTCCCATGGGATAACTACTGCTTTGGCTCTGCAACTCTGATCAGGTAACCCTAGAAGTCGCCAATATCATAACCTCGGGAATGTAGGCATACATCCCCTCCTCTACAAATACATTTTCTTCCTCCTAAACCTTGGTTAAACCTTGCCTGCTCCATGGCTATTAAGGCCAGAAATTAAGCTCATATGTCATTCCAAGCCTCACACATTTTAATTCACTCTGCTTTTATTGTAGCTAGGAATTGCTGTACTGCTCAGATTCGAAGGTCTAGGGCTTCTTTAATAAGAAGGAAAGTTGATGACCTTACTTCCTCTCCCACGGACAAATGCTTCTGGTCACTAGCCAAAACCATCTTCAAAAACTTCTGTAACTCAAGCTTTCCTCCTCTCATTCATTCTGATGGTTCTATAGACTGGTTCCCCAATGACAAAGCCACATTTTTTGTCTCTCATTTTTTTGCCAACTCCTGCGTAAACGATTCCAGTACACCTGTCCATCAATCTTTACCCCTCCCTAACCCTATGCCCTCCCTTATACTTTCTTCACGCAAAGCTCATAAGGTTCTTTGCTCGCTAAAGACAAACAAGGTGCTTGGTCCCGATGGTATCCCTGCAAGGTTCCTTAAGGAGTTTGTAGATGAACTGGCTCCCATGCTTTACTATCTTTATTTCCACATTCTGTCAACTAGTTTCTATCCTTCATCTTGAAAGCATGCTCTAGTTCAACCTGTCGCTAAGAAGGGTTACTGCTCTATTCCTTCAAACTACCAACCTATTGCACTAACCTCTTCTATCCCTAAGGTTTTTGAAACTTTGCTCAATGCTCACTTCCTCAAACACCTTGAATCTAACTCACTTATATCTGATCACCATTACAGCTTCTGCAAGGCAAGATCTACTGGTGACCTCCAGTTCTATCCTATTCAAGTATGGTCATCTTCTCTGAAGAACTATGGGGAATCCTTTGCCAATGCCCCTGCTATCTGTCTAAGGCTTTTAACAGAGTCTGGCATAAGGCTCTGTTGGCCAAACTCCCTGCCTATGGCTTTACCCCTTCTCTCTGTTCTATAATTTCCATTTTTCTTTCTGACCATTTTATATCTGTAGTGTTTGATGGTGCAACATTTACCCCATTCCCTGTTACCAGTGGTGTTCCACAGGGCTCTGTTCTTTCACCTACTCTGTTCCTTTTCTTCATCAATGATCTTCTAATATCCCCATCTCCCTCTCTTCTTCACGCCCTTGCCGACGATTCTATCCTTCACTTTTCCTCTGCCTTATCTTCACAGAATTCATCTGCTAATCGTTATCAGTCTCGTATCACTCTTTCTTCTACTTTAAACTTGGATTTGGAGAGGGTATCTAAGTGGGGCACCCAAAATTTTGTTAAATTTAATGCCTCCAAGACATTTTCTGGCTCTATTTGTCTTCTCCTCCTGATTGCCAATTTGTTTTTGAGCCTAACAAAATTTACCCTCTTACTTCAATCAATATATTTGGAATCCATATAGCATCTAACTAGTCTTGGAGGAATCGCATAATCCAAATTTCTAAATTTGCATCCAAAAAAATGGGAGGTTCTATTTCATTTATGTCATTACTTTTCCTCTTCATAGTTACTTAAAATTTAAAAAGGTCTTATCCATCCCTGCTTAGAATACTGCTCACACATCTGGGGTGCTTCATCTTATACTTATGTCCTTGATTGGGTTGAATCTAAGGCAGTCAGACTCATTAATGATCCTTCTCTACTTCTAATCTGGATTCTTCCTCTCTTTGCCATAAGGTATCATCCCTTTCACTTTTCTATCGCTACTACTTCCATCACTGCTCTGATGAATTGGAAAGTTGCATTCCTCTCCCCCTGCTGAGGCCACGTAACACTCGCCAAGTGGCCTCGTCTCACAGGTACTGTGTGGAGATTTGTAGCTCACGGCCTTGTAAATGAAACAGTTTCTCACCATAAAACAATGGTTTTATTCTACAACAAAATCACACCATAATTAACAATCTGCAAGCAAAAGAAATAACAATTACCTTAACATCTAATAGTGACATACAAAATATAATAATACAGCATATAAAATATCCAACATTCTCCCCGGCGATATAATTTTACCAGCCATATCGTTGGGGAGCATGACTGCTCAGAGTTCTGACCTCTTTGAGATACTGAGGCTGAGCCCTCCAGAGAAGGCGAAGGTGAAGGCTCTGATCTAGATCTATCAAGTTCCTCTCCAATGACTGGTTCAAGATCAGATATTTGAAGTTTAGGTTCAGATGCTTGAATAGAAGCTCCCTTTACTTCAGTCGTTGGGCATGGAGCCAAGTCTCGAAGGGATACAGTTGACTCACGACCATCACTATGTCTAAAATGTGTATATGTTGGATTTGCATGGATTAACTCTAGTTCTTTAACAATGGGATCATCCTTCAAACGCCTCGCAAAATGACGCAAAAACACTGGTCCTGGATTCAACAACCAATAAGGACGAGAAACTCTCATATATGAACGTTGTGGAAATGCGAAAAACCTCTCATGAGAAGTCAAGTTTGTAGCTGTTGATAGAAGTGATCTAATACAGTGCAGAGCCTGAGGCAGCACCACCTCCCAGTGTGATTCAGGGATATTGCAGGACCTCAGAGCCAGGCAGACTGCTTTCCAAATAATCCCATTGTATCTTTCAACCTGTGCATTCCCCTCAGGGTGATAAGGGGTAGTCTTGCTTGTAGCAACATTATGCAGGAAAATATATTCCTGCACTTCCTGAGATATGAGCCATAAGTCTCTGTCAGAATGAATAAAATTTGGAGTGCCACACACAGAAGAAATTACTTCCAAACACTGAATTACAGACTTGGAAGATATATCCTTACATGGTATTGCAAATGGAAACCACGAAAACTCATCCACTGCAACAAACAGACACGTGTTGTCTGTCCGTGAAGGCAAAGGCCCTTTAAAATCAACGCTTAAATGTTCTAATGCCTGTGTAGCTTTAATGAGTTTCCCAAGACACATAGAAACAAACTGTGGTTTCAGTTCAGCATATGCACAACATGCAGAACATACTTCCTTTATTTCTTCTGTTGAGAATGGTAAGTTCTTCGATCGCACATAATGAAGAAGGCGAGAAACACCTGGATGGCATAAATCATCATGTAATTTCTGAGAGATGGTGAAAACTGGCACTGCAGCAGGAACGACTTAAAGTATCAGCAATAACATTGTAGCATCCTGGAGGATAACGAACATCATACCAAAAATTGGTCAACTCTAAATGCCAGCCTTGGATTTTATCATTTTTTTTTCTTTGATCTCTTACGATTGTCCAGCAAAAATGCAACTGATCTCTGGTCAGTCACAATGGTAAAGCGTTAACCAGACAAAAAATGAGACCATTTCTTATAGCCTCAATCACTGCTGTAGTTTCTTTTTCAAGCGATGGATAATGTAATTCATGTCCATTCAACGTTCAAGACATGAACGCTACTGGCCGTCCCAACTGATTTAACGTAGCTGAAACCGCAATATCCGAGGCATCACATTCCCCCACAAAAGACTTGGAATTGTCAGGACAACGTAAAGCAACATTCATGTGCAGTTGCTTCAAACTGCTAAATGCTTTACAAGCCTCAGAAGTTAGTGGAAAAGTTTTGCCTTAAATAAGGGCTGAGCATAGAATGAGAAACAAGGTATCCACTTGGCATAATAAGCAAACATGCCTAATACTTTCTTTGAAGCATTCATACTCATAGGTGGTTCAAGATCAAGAAGTGGCTGCATCCTAGATTTATCTGGACGAATCAGCCCATCACTGATTTCATAACCAAGAACAGAAATATTACTAACTGGCAGGGGAACACGAAGGAAGTATTCTTACTCTACTCCCTCCCTCATATATATATATATATATATATATATATATATATATATATATATATATATATATATATATATATATATATATATATATATATATATATACAGACCCTCACCAACTTATGAATGAGCTAGGCTCCAGAAATCAGTTCGTAAGTAGAATTATCTGTAAGTTGTGCTGATGTAAATATGAAGCACTGTGCAGTACATTTATAAGCAGTACATACACATGCTAAACACAACTACTACATAATACTAAGATTAATAAATAAAGTAAAGGGACATTCTTGAATCTTAATGCAATAATAATAGTGTTATAAGTAAAGGAATACTGTACATACATTAATGCATGGGCTGTTGCACTTGACAGACATAAATATGTGCGGTGATGGATGAGAGATGGTAAGGTGTTGCGGAGTTACCTTTTACTGTAATAAAGCCAATTATATGTAGTAAATTGTAATAATAATAATAATACAGTCATAACTTTAGTCCCAAATTTAATCCGTTCCTAAACCCTGTTTGGGGGGCAAAAAGTTCGTGGGGCAAAACAATTTTCCTATTGGAATGCATGTAATATTCTCCATTCTCCATCACCATAAATATACATTTTTGAACTTTTTTATGAGCATAAGCTTGAATAAATACACCTGTAATAGGAAAGTTACATTAATAATAGAAAGGAATTCTACTATACTAAAATAAAACATGGCACAGCACTGTATTTACCTTGGTGGTTGGTTGTTGCTGGCACACGTGGATGGTGGTGGAGGAAGAGGAGGAGGAGGAAGACTACTTCTTTGAAGGAGAGTCCCCTGCCATAAAAACGTAAGGTAGCTGTTCAGGTACAAGCTGTAGTTCTGGTGCTTTCTCTCTATGTTCTCTTTTGGAAGGTACTTTTCTGACTAGTGGCACAATAAATTGATCCAGATAAATTTGTCTTTTCTCTGCTGTTAACTTTTTCTAAAATGAGACATCACATTGTCATTTATCCGGGTGATGATTCTAAATAAAAGCCTGCACATCACTCCACTTACTAAAAATGCCTAAATTATTCACTGGAAAGTTTTATCCTATCATTCCCATCCTCCGATGACTGCTCCTCTTGGAGAGGCTTCACCTGTTCACAGCGGAATTCTAACAGTTCTTGGGTGGTAAGTTCTTGTTTGTGATCCCCAACCAGCTCCTCCACATACTCCTCATTGACCTCGAAGCCCAAATTTTGCCTGAGGCAACAATTTTATTTACAATTTTAATAGCCAACTCCTACTCGAGGTCCTCGAAGTCTCTTTCAGCCACAAAACTTGGCTAATGTTTCCTCCAGGCAGAGTTCAACATGCAGTATAAGACCTCCTTCCATGGCTTTTTTATGAGGCCAATGCAGTAGAGGTTATTAAAGTGGTCTTACCAGCATTCACAAAGGGTCAGATCCGTGTCATTGGTAACCTGGAATCACCTGGCAAAAAGACCCTTCGTATGGAGCTTCTGAAAATTAGAAAGTACTTGCTGGTCGATGGGCTGGAGGAAAGGAGTGGTGTTGGGAGGCAAAAATTTGACTTTTATGAAGTCATATTCTAGAGCAGGGTTTTCTTCCATCAGAGCAGCCGATGGAAGTAGTAGCAATCGAAAAGAGAAAGGGAAGATACCTTACTGTGAAGAGAGAGAGAATCCAGATTAGAAGTAAGAGAAGG
This sequence comes from Halocaridina rubra, assembly GCA_037179515.1. Lineage (NCBI taxonomy): Eukaryota > Metazoa > Arthropoda > Malacostraca > Decapoda > Atyidae > Halocaridina > Halocaridina rubra. Next base: position 14,545 of record JAXCGZ010019065.1, read on the forward strand.
ATCATTAATGAGTCTGACTGCCTTAGATTCAACCCTATCAAGGAGATAAGTATAAGAGAAAGCACCCCAAATGTGTGAGCAGTATTCTAAGCAGGGACGGATAAGACCTTTATACATTTTAAGTAATTGTAAAGAGAAAAGGTAATGACGAAAACAAAACAAGACCCTCAATTTTTTGGGTGAAGATTTGGAAATTTGGATTATGTGATTCCTTCAAGACAAGTTAGAGGCTATATGGATTCCAAATATGTTGATAGAATTAATATGGTAAATTTCGTTAGCTTCGAAGACAATAGGGTTATTAGAGGAGAAGAAGATAAAGAGATAGCCAGAAACTGTGTCTTGGAGGCATTGAATTTAACTAAATTTTGAGTGCACCACTCAGATACTCTCTGCAAGTCAGAGTTGACAGTAGAAGAAAGAGTGATACGAGACTGATTACGAGTAGCAGATGAAGGTTGTGAAGAAAAAGCAGAGGAAAAGTGATGGGTAGAATCATCAGCAAAGGCATGAAAAAGAGAGGAAGATGGGGATTGTAGAAGATCATTGATGAAGAGAAAGAACAGAGTAGGTGAAAGAACAGAGCCCTGTGGAACACCACTGGTAACAGAGAGAGGGCTAGATGTTGTGCCATCAACAACTACAGATATAGAATGGTCAGTGAGAAAACTGGAAATCAGAGAACAGAAAGAAGGGGTACAGCCAAAGGCAGGGTGTTTGGCCAACAGAGCCCTATGCCAGACTCTGTCAAAAGCCTGAGAGATATCAAATGCGATGACAAAGGATTCCCCATAGTTCCTCAGAGAGGATGACTATAAATGAGTAAGATAGGACAGGAAATCACCAGTGGATCTTGCCTTGCGGAAGCCGTACTGGTGATCGGAGATAAGTGAGTTAGATTCAAGACATTTCAAGAAGTGAGCATTGAGCAAAGTTTCGAAAACTTTAGAAATAGAGGAGATTAGTGCAATAGGTTGGTAGTTTGAAGGAAAAGAGCGGTCACCCTTCTTAGGAACAGGTTGAGCTAGAGCATGCTTCCAAGATGAAGGATATATACTGGTTGACAGAATGAGGCAAAAGTGATGGCAAAGCACGGGAGCCAGTTCATCTACAGACTCCTTAAGGAACCTTGCAGGGATACCATCGGGACCAGATGCCTTTTCCGTCTTTAGCGAGCAAAGAACCTTATGAACTTTGCGTGAAGAAAGGATGAAGAAGGGCATAGGGCTAGAGAGGGGTAATGATTGAGGAATAGGTGCACTTGAATCATTTATAGAAGAGTTGGCAGAAAAATGAGAGCCAAAGAGTCAGTAAGAGAGCAAGCTATAGAACCATCAGAAAGGATGAGAGGGGGAAAGCTTGAGTTACAGAAGTTACTGGAGAAGTTTTTGGCTAAGGACCAGAAGCATTTGTCAAGGAGAGAAGAGTTAAGGTCATCAACTTTCCTTCTTATGAAGGAAACCTTAGACCTTTCGAATATGAGCAGTACAGCAATTCCTAGCTACAATAAAAGCTGAGCGAGTTAAAATGGAAGGAGAGGCTTGGTAAGATCAGTGTGCTCGATTCCTGGAGTGGATAGCCATGGAGCAGGCACAGTCACACCAAGGTTTAGGGGGAGAGAAAGTTTTTGAAGAAGAGGGGATGTACACCTTCATTCCCACAGTGATGATCTCAGCAACTTTTAGAGCTACCTGATCAGGGTTGCGGGACCGAAAGCAGTAGTCATTGTGTTATTGGTAATAACACAAATATTTTTGGTTCATAAAGCTGAAAACATGAACAATATTAGATAAATTGAATTCTATCTACCTTGGCTGTTTCCCCCTTTAACTGGGGGGTAGCTGACATCAAGAAGAGAAAACAGTATGGGGATTACTTTGCTCTATGGGCAATGACGAGGGAGCTAGCGACTGTTCAGATGGCACTGCTGGAGTGCCACAGCCCATCCTCCTGGCTCTTCCACAACCTGTGTCGCTTCACAACTGCCAACTCCCCTACTGCCTCTACCACAGGGCTACCTCTGTAAGATGCACCCCGTGGTAACAGCAGATGCCCATCAGAGTTGCATCACAATAGCTCCCCACTCATTCCTATTCCTAGCACACTCATTTGCTTCCCCCACATCCATCATCCTCTCATCCTACAGTAATGTTAAGACATTGTAATAGTCCATATATTAAGCTACTGTACAGTACCAACCTCTTAAACTGGATAGCAAAGGTTTGAAGTATTGTATGCAACAAATTAAAGTTCAGCGGTGATTACACTTCCCCATTCTCGAGAGCAGAGAAGGGGGGAGAGGAAGAGGAGGCAGCATTAGGACCAATAAGCAACATACAAGCAAATAAACAAAGAATCATATTTTTCCATTTTTGTAAAAATGGCTATTCTTATACAATTTAAGAGTAACTTATAAGTAGACATGTAATTGATCTGATAAGTAAGAGGGTAATACATAGTTAAAGTAGATATTGCTTTCCTAGAAAATAATAATACTGTAATAAAAATGTTAACAATAATGTTAATAATTAAGTAGTAATATTAACAATTGATACAAGATCATTATTATCGGCATCATCACCATATTTGTATTCCTTACAATGAGAATAATTAGTTCTTAACGTAGAAAACAGAAAAGGAGATATCAGTTTATATATAGGGAAGTTAGTGTTAAGGGATATTGCATTAAATCATTAAGTTTAATTAATGTGTGAGCAGCAACTATTTGTCTAAAAAAATATATATAGTTTGCCAATGAAAGCTGCGTAGGAGGATGAATTTTTAAGATGCTCTGTAATATTGTTCCAGAGTGTTGGCCCTTTAATAGTGATCATCTTTGAGCCTGCTTCTGTGTTTGTTCTCTGAATAAAGAGCTCACTCCTCTGTCTTGTGTTGGTTCCCCTTATATCCCTAACTGTTTTTAAGTTAAATTGCCAGCTAGAATAATGATGATTCAAAATTTTGTGCACAAAAACATAAATAGCACAGGCGACCTTGTTTTCTGCCCGCAGCCACCCAAGTTTTTTGAGAGCTGGTGTGATGTGGTAATATTTTCTTATTCCTTCCAGGGCAACTCGAGCTGCAAAATTAATAAGCTTCGGTATTTTGTTTATCTCAGTCTTAGTGGTAGCTCTCCAAACAGTTGTGCAGTAATTAATGTGACATAGGGCCAGAGATTCAACAACAGTTATTCGAGTGGTAGTCTCAGAATTGTCTTTTATACGTGATAAGTACATCAATATTCCTGTAACCATTTTGCATACTTTATCTATATTGGAATCAAACAACATGTAGTTATCAAAGTGAATTCCTAGATTTTTGACTGTTTTGCTAGGTGTAATGATATTGCCGCAAAAATTAACTGTTGTGTTTTCTGGACTTTGTGCTATATGGAACCTTGAGCCAATAAACATGCATTGCGTTTTACTTTCGTTAATTAACAGCCCCATTTCTTGAAAATAGGATTTAATTTTTGACAGAGTGATTTCTCCTCTTAAGGTTAGCTCTGGGAGATTATCAAAATCACCTCTAAGAAGTAGTTGAGTGTCAATTGTACAACGTGACAGTCAGAAATGAAAGAAGATAGATCATTTACGTATATGGAGAAGAGGATAAGACCAAGTACTGATCCCTGTGGAACACCAAATGATAATTTTTTTCGTATAGAGATTATGCTGCTAAGATGGATGGACTGTTTGCAATTAGATGGATATTCTTTAAACCAGCTCAGGTCAATATTTAGATTAGTACATTTACGCATAAGAATTTCATAGTTTACCTTGTCGAAGGGTTTTGATAAATCTAATAATAAAAGCAGAATTTGTTTTTATATCTATATTATTATAGATACTATTAGTAACTTTGAGCAGTGCAGTTTCCATCGAGAGTTTCAGTCTGAAACCATGTTGGTTAATAACTAATAGTCTATTTGACTCTATCTATGACATAAGTTGGTATGCAAAAATATTTTCTAATATTTTAGAGAAAATGTGTAGCAAGGAAAAGGGATGATAGTTTGTCATCCTCTATGTCCCCCTTTTTATGTAGAGGTATTACAGGTGATTTTTTCCAAGAGTCAGGAAACCTTTTAGTAACAATGGAAGTGTTTATAATAGCTAGAATACAAGATACAGTCATGGATAGAGCATCTTTGATGAATTGAAATGGTATACCATCTGGACCATAAGAGCCAGAGATTCTAAGGCTCTTTATGGTAAGAATTAGGGTAGCACAATTGACAGGATTTATCTTGAAGTACTCTTTTGTGTTCACATTGGAAGAAGTGACATTTATATAATTACTCATGTCCACTGAGTTGATGTTTTCTTGTGTTTCCTCATATGTATTTTTGCCAATGTTAGCAAAATAGATATAAATATTTTCTGCTTTGTCTTTCAACTCCGTAATATTTTCATAGCTCTCTGAGGTAGTCCTTTCATATGGTATCATGCTTCTTATTACTTTCCATATTGCTGCTGTATCATGTCTAGAGTCATTAAATTGTTATTTGTTAAAGATTTTTTTACTTCTATCGATGAGGGATCTGACACGTTTCTCTTCTACTTTATAATGTTCACGGAGAGTCATATCATATCTATTACATTTTAGCTCTTTTTGTATTTGATATCTGATTTGCATTGCCTCTTTGATGTCATTAGTTAGCCATGGGGCTGGTGGGGGGTTGTTTTTCTTATTACAATGGGTGCACAACTATCTAAGCATTCACAGAAGACTTTTGCTAGAATTTCAACCTGCAAATCGACATTACTTGTGTTTATTATACCACTGAGTACAGTTCTGTTGTTGATTAATGCTTCTCAAAAGATATTAGGGGAGTAATTTTTTAGATACCAGAATATCTTGAAAAGAGGCTTCCTTTTGGGCTTGTTTATGTTTTGCATAGCAATAGGGTATACTTTCCACTTTATGTGTTAATATCAGATCTATTAGAGTCATAGAATTAGGGGTTATGCTGGTCGGTTTTGTCAATACTTGTGTTAAGTTCACAGTGTTGATCACCCTTTTCAATTTGATATCTGCTGAGAGCAAGTTATCATTAAAGTCACCAAGTATATATACAGGTTTATGGCACACACAGATATTTTTGAATGCTCTAGCAGATGACTGAATGAACTGGAAGGTGCTTTTGGGTGACAGTAAACACACCCTACAATGAAAGATGGAAATTTCTGTTACGGCACAGTGATCCATATATCTTCGAGCTCTTCAGTTTTTTCTAGACCTGTGGTAATTTTTGGTGCACTAAGATAATTTCTAACATTAATACAAACCCCACCCCCTCTGCCATGGTCATTACAAAATATATCAAACTCTGGGATATTCACATATTCATTTTCAGTTGTAAGAGGAAGCCAAGTTTCACTTACACAGAGGAAATCTATGTTGGATGTCTTTTGTTAGCATTATTATATCCTCAAAATGAGCAAGAAGGGACTGAGCGTTCACATGTACTAATGTTAAATTCTTACCATGTTTCATCAGGGTGGTATCCGTAGTCATAGTTGTATTTTGTTCTTGGGCTTGTCCATGATTTGCTTCGACTCTGTGATTCTTCTGGGAATTCATCATCATAGTGTGTTCTGGGGATAGCCCAAGGATCCTGGTGTCTGTACCTGCCGTTGGATGGGTAATGCTGATTTAGATTAGAGACTGCTTTTGTTTTGTCTTTTCTGTTATCTTCACTGTTTTGCAACCTATTGCTGGGTTGCTTATTTGTGCTGGATGGTGTAATTTGGTTGTCCTGGTCAGTGATAGTTGTTGTGTTGTTAGGAGTAGTGGAGAAGAGCTCAATATATTATATGCTGTTTTGCAACCCTTTACCAGGTTAGTTTTTTGTGCTGGAAAGAGTCTTGTTCTGGTTAGTGCCTGTTGTTGTGTTGTTAGGAGTAGTGGGGAAGGACGCTGTTGTTTCTTCACTATTCTGTAACCTGTTACTGAATTGATCATTTGTGCTAGATGGTGTGGTCAGGTTATCTTGTTGACAATCACTTTTATCTTAATCTACTTCTTCTTCACAAGCACAGTCACATTCATTTTTCAGTGCACTGAAGGAATTGTGAGTAGAGACAGAAAACCTAGTTTGCAAAACGTGAGAGTTGTTGATAGAAGGGACATTATCATTGTTAGGTGACAGCACTGAATTGAGAGGTGGAGATGTTACTATTAGCAGTTTCAACCTAGAATTATCCCTTTTAAGTAGGACAATGTCTGATTCTAGCAATCCCTCCTTGTGTTGCAACAGGATGGGCTGTTGTACTGCAATACTAACTATTTTGCTATTAAATCATACAACATGAATTATATTAATAAATTGTAAGATGTAAAATAATAAACATTGTAATACTACATACAGTAAACTATACTGTACAGCATACCAGTCCCTTAAGCTGGGTAGCGAAGGTTTGAAGAGTCGTATGCAAAGATCTAAAGTTCAGCGGTGTCTATACTCCCCCAAGCTCGAGAGAGGAGGAGGGGGAGAAGAAGAGGAGGCAGTGCTAGGACCAGTAGGCAACGGGATAGGTTGTTGTACAGTAATAGCAAATATTTCTTTTTGATAAATGTAAAACATTAATCATATTAATAAACTGTAATACATACAATCATAATGAGACATTGTAATAGTACATACAGTAAACTACTGCACAATACAGTACCAACCTTGTAAATAAACTGGTAGCGAAGGTATGAGGGATGAAGTATGCGGAGACTTAATGATTAGCGGTGTCTACACCTCTTTGCCCAAGAGTGGGGAAGGAGGAAGAGAAGGAGGCAGCGTAAGGAGCAGAATACATTGGAATGGGTTATTTCACTGTAATCAAATATTTTTTGATAGTAAACCGTAAAATAAGAATTATAATAATAAAGTGTAATTCATACAGTAATGAGCTTCTTGTGGACTTTAAGTCTTCAAAAAGAGACACAACCTCCTCTAGAATTAACATGAGAGACAATCTTACAAAACGTTGTCACTGGTGTTCCAGCCTCACTGCTAAAAGTTTTTATGTTTCTTCAATAAGCCCTCCCCTCCTTTTACTTATAATAGTAGACTACATATACACTGTATGTTTCACAGGTTCCATAATATGTTCCCTATCTTTGTATATTGTGCCCAAAGTGGAACGCTTCATATTATAAGTGCTAGGTACATCTACCATTTTTTCACCATTATCGATTCTATTTATTATCGTCAATTTTGTTTCCATTGAAATGGCATGCCTTTTATTTTGAAGCACCGCTAACACCTATAGCCATAAATTTTTCACCACTCTTGATTAATACACGATGAGTAATATATTTCATGATAAATAACCTGATGCACATCGGAGTCTCAATATTTACAGGACACGACGATCTGAGAACAAACTGGGACAACGTGGTGACTTACAAGTACCCACTGCACTGCGCTGCCAGCGCCAAGGTAGCAGCCAAATGTCATACTAGGTGCACTCGTCACTGTGTAGAAAGCTTGAATTTGATGAAATACCAGTGGAAGAGTGGAAGTGCCTTGGGAAGAGGGAACTGACATGCTACTGGGACTGATGCGGAGAATGAACTATCAGGAAAAAGTCCCTTGTGAATGGAGAAATAGCCCCATGGTGCCTATATTTAAGGGAAATGTTGACATCCAATGCTGTGCCAACTACAGGAGATATGAATTAATGGCCCACACACTGAAGATTTGGGAAAGAATTATGGATAAGAGGATTAGAAAATTAACATCTATAGGGGAGGTAGTAAGATTTTATGACAGGTCGGGAAACAATGGATTCAGTGTTTGCTCTTAGGCAGCTTTTATAAATGCATCAGGAAATGTAGAAGGATCTACACATAGTGTTTATATACCTGGAGAAGGCATAAGATAGGGTTTCAAGGATAATGATACGGAGGTGTGTGAGAGAGATAGGGATACCAGAAAAGTATGTGAGAAGTGTTCGAGATATGTATTAGGGAGCGGGAATATACGTTAAGAGCAGCGTCGGGTTAACAGAATGGATACCAGAGTTTGTCTGCATCAGTGACAAGCTTTAACCCTTAACTATTCGATTTGACTATGAATGAGATTATTTGTGAAGTAAAAGATCAAACTCCCTGGTGAATGTTGTTTGCTGATGATATCCTACTGTGTGGTGCCAGAGCAGCTTTGTTGGAGCTTAAACTGGAACAGTAGAGGATCAAGACTAAGAAATTAACTTTCAGGAGACGAGACTAAAAAACGTGGGAAAGTTTAAGTACTTAGGTTCAACGTTGGCGGATGATGGAGATTTGGATATAGAAATAATGCACAAAGTTCAGGTTGGTTGGAATACTTAGTGGTAGCTGTCATGAGTTCTCTGTGATCGTAGGATCAATGTAAAGGATAAGAGGAAAGTTTATAAGAAAGGAGTATGACCAACAATTATGCATGGAAAGGAAGCATGACCATTGCAAAAGTGTAGGAGAGAAAGATAAAGGTGGCAAAAATGAAATTGCTTACATGGATGAGGAACAACCAAGAGGGATAAGATCAGGAATGACATAATGAGAAGGACCACGAATGTAATAGAGATATCGAAGAAGGTGCAAGAAAGAAAGAGTGCAATGGAATGACCATGTGATGAGAAGAGATGAGGCATATGTGGGGAAAAAGTAAAAGGAAGGAGAAGGAGAGGAATGCCGAAGCAGAGATGGATGCAATAAAGAGAACTTGAAGGAGAAGCCGCTGTCAGAAATGTCGCACATGACCGTACTAAAAGGAGGAGAGCTGTCAAAACCATCAACACCACATGGATGTGGGATAAGATGCAAAGAATATATATATATATATATATATATATATATATATATATATATATATATATATATATATATATATATATATATATATATATATATATATATATATATATATATATATATAAATATATATATATATATATATATATATATATATATATATATATATATATATATATATATATATATATATATATATATATATATATATATATATATTTAAATATATATATATATATATATATATATATATATATATATATATATATATATATATATATATATATATATATATATATATATATATATATATATATATATATATATATATATATATATATATATATATATATAATATATATATATATATATATATATATATATATATATATATATATATATATATATATATATATATATATATATATATATATATATATATATATATATATATATATATATATATATATATATATATATATATATATATATATATATATATATATATATATATATATATATATATATATATATATATATATATATATATATATATATATATGTCGTATGACTTCTGTCATGCTGAAGCCAGCCCGCCATGCTGAAGCCAGAATCTGAAACTTGTAACAGCTCTTGAGGGGTAACGGTTAGTCGAGGCCACGGATATTCTATTACATGCCCTCACTTTTATTGAGTTTTTGTGCGGCCCATGTGTTCCCTTGGGACCACCAAGAGTTGTGGCTAGGCACCTGGAACTAACCGCAGGCGCCATGCACCCCCCCCAAGAGGCCTACAGGATAAGGGACCCTCGGTCCTCGAAAACACCGCAAGTCGTGAAGAGAAACATGTGAGGCTAGGGTGAAATAGAATACTCTCCCCACTTGTTTTCTGCGGTGCGGCCGGTGTTTGTAGAGGGCGTCAAGGAGATATGTGACCGGACCCCTGAGGCTTGGCATCCGACATGGAGTACCTGAGGGTGGGAAAGGCCGAGAGTTAGCCCTTTCCTAAACCCCACGAAACATGAACTTGTGTTTCGTACGCAGGTACACGCCCAGGAGAAATGCTCAATAATTCCTCCCCGGAAGTAGGTGGGATTCCACTTTGAACCTGGCGCTGATTTGCTGGACTAGATCTGACTGATTTCATTGGAGAATTGGATGTTAAGCCACGCCCTGCCCCTGGGGGTATTTAAAGAGCCACCCAGGGCAGAGACGTTTAGTTAGATATTGCCAGGGGCACGAATAGATCATAGATTGTCATAGGGTGGGGACCATTGGGCCATTGGGCCATTGGGCCATTTGAGGCATAGGGGCATTTGAGGCGTCGGATGTGTTGTACTCTAGAATAAATATAAGTAAAGGATTCACTGCGTGTCCATTCTTACCTTGTACCCATCAGGTACAAATGTTCATTGCCTTGTAACCACGCTACCATAATAATTAAAGTAAATATACGTAGGAGGAGATCCCCCTACGGCAGTGGTGTCATTAGAAGGGGATAATCATAAAAGCCCTACGTCAGTGGCGGCATACTGTGGAAGAGCCATAACCCCCACGTCAGTGATGACCAGCGGTGAGATCACCCAGTCATCTTACAAAGTGTGAGTCCAAGTGGAAGTCCAAAACTCATACGTTAGTGGTGGCAGTGCGGTACGGATCTTCACGTGTGGAAAAAAAAAAAAAAAAAAAAAAAAGAATACATACAAAGAGACTCATATCAGAAGAAACCAGTGCAAAGAAAAGAAAATAAGAATGGCAAAAGCAGAAACCCAACATCTCCCAATTCAAGAAATGAGTGACGAGGCCAAACACCGGAGAATTCTCGAACTGGAGGAGCAAGTGCGGCGCCTACAAGCACGCGCCGACGCCGCTCCGTCGAGAAGGAACTTGGCCGACGCCGACGCCTCAAACATCGACGAACAGCCTGCCGCTCCGAACCCCGTGGTGACACCGGGAACGCAGCCGGCCAAGCCCCCACCCTGTGCCCTGGTTGTAAAGACGCCTCGAGTCAAGAATTCATTTTTATACCTCGACGGCGCAAATATAAAAGACCGCGAATGTCTGTCCATAATTCCCGCGACCGACTTCCTGAAATACTTGGGTCTGCGGATGAGAAGTGACGAGTGGTCAAATAGAGAATGTTATAAAACTTTGAAGGAACTATTTCTGAGATATTTCTTAGTAAGCCGAAGTGTGACCGGAGCATTGAGTGAAAATGCCCATTACAAGAGGTATAAGTAGCCGGATCCGACCAAGAGGACGGCGATTCGACGATTTTACGCGAAGAGAAGAAGGAGAACCCTCTCCTTCCTTGCCTTCTGCCATGAAGCTCTCCAGGACAACCTCCTTAAAATAAGCTAAGTACTTGTGATCTGTATCCAGTGAGTAATGGGACAATTAGTAAAAGAAATTGAGGTCGGTGGACGCCGCCATTTTATCTTGTAATTATGCTTTGACTCAGCCAACCCGCTTATAAGGGGTGTGGCGCTTAATAAGTTGATAAAAGTAGAATTTCTGTACCCATTACTAACATGGATAATTTGTACTAATAGCTATAAGCAGTAATAAACTCCGTTTTTGTTATAATTTGAGTAATGTAAAAAATTTGCGTTGGAAGTGCGTTCCATTTATTTGTATTAATGCTTAGATTGAATTTTGAGAACGCGAATGTATCGATTTTTAATTGAAAAAACTTTAATGCACGTGAAATCACTGTTACAGTATATTAATTTCTAAAGCGTAAGAAATCGAGTATTACGATTGCGCCTGTTTTTAAGTTTTTTTCTTTTTTTGTTTGTTTTTATCCGCGGGAGAAATGTTTTAGCGAGAGAAAGATATCAACGACAGATCGTTCTTTTTGTGTTAGGATGAAGGAATTAATCTTACGATACGTGTGTGACATGTTTTTTTGAAGAATAAGAAATTTCGTGATACTAGTTAGAGATGAGTTTTTTAATTTCACGCTATGCAGGCGAAAGTAAGAGTAGATTAGAGTAATTTGTGCTGTCCTAGAATAGGGAAGGTTTTTCAGTGTCACCCAAACGTAGCTTCAAGGGAGTAGAGTGTTTGTTTGTTCGTTAGAATGGGACTTAGGTAGGACTGGTGAGGAGGTCTGTGACCGCACGGCTCAGCCGAGATTTCACCTTTAATCTCCTTCAGAGAGATAAGGGAAAGGAAAACCAACGTTGTAAATAAAAGGGACTTTCACAGACAGAAAGGGGATGATTGTCTTGAAAGGGATTAGCGAATGAGTATGAATGACTGGGGGTATAATGGGGGGTTGCTCTAGGGGGTGAAATCGCGGAAAGCACCGTTAGGAAGCATGATTGGGGAGTCTGCGAGGATCGTTCCCCTGCTCCGCCAGGTCCTTCTGCATGCCATATCAGAGTGTATTTATGGGAGGTGATGCGCTGTTGCAATATCTAGTGAGAGATATGGATGAGAAGGTAATTCTCCACCTGCCCAGATATGGTTGAAATGCCGAGTTTGTGTTATTTTGTTTTGTCCCCTACTCCGCCGTTGAGATTATTATTCGATTTCCGAGAGATTCCAAGATAGATGTTACGTGATAAAGGACGTGAATCTATGAATGATTCTTTATTTTCTTTGCTAGCTGCAGTATATACATTATTTGTCTGAAGAGATATGTTAGATTGATAAAGTAAAACCTTGCGAGTTTTAGCCATGATAATGTTTTATCAAAATTATTTCGGCTTGGTCATAAAGAAAGAGTGAGAGCTGACACGAAGTGACAGCAAGAATGTTACACGGCTGTATCCCGTATTTGAGAGAGCAGATATAAGTCAAATTCGAGATAGTAAAAGAAAATATATATTTTATGTTTGAATTGTTTATGTACAACCCCGTACGAGATTTTGAAGTTTAAGCAAAATGCATTCTTTACTGTTGATAATGAAATATACTTTTGTTTTTATTATTGCATACACAGAGATAGACTTTTTATATTCTTAGATACCCGTTTTTATTATAGTTCTTTTTGTATTGAAGAAATCTTTAAAATCTTACTTAAAGGATTCTGAAAAGATTATCCAGAGAGAACCATGGTCAATCCCTAGCATTTTCATGAATTTTAGATTACAATCGGGCTAATTAAAGATAATTGAGATTATTAGAGATTATTTGCTGAGTTTTAAAGTTAAAATTAATGACACTTAAGTCCTTTTTAAGAAGTTGTCAAGAGAAGGATCTTTGTACTTTTGTTGATAATAGTAGGGATACTGTCACATATGATTTTAGTTTTTTTGCTTTAATTTCATCAGTGTGCGTGCTTCGACTTAACCCTCTGATTTATAGTATGAAAAGAGAGAGATTGTCATTATAGACAAGGATGTGTATGCTGTTACAGTAAAGTCCTTATCAAGATTAAACAGAGAGGAATGGATTTATGCTTCGACAGTTCTGCAGTTGTACACTAAGTTCTTTTTGCTTTTGTTTTGTTAATGAGGGAATGAGAATAGCCGCTGACAATAAACGTAAGACTCTATCGATAGTCATTGCTAACGTTGTTCACGTTCATTTGTTTATTTATTTTGATTATTAGAGATACTCTGCGACGATTTTTTATTTTTCAGTACAAGTAAAAGACAGAGGCCCAGCTCAGCTGACTTGAGAGTGAAAACCGCAACGTATTTCTCTCTCTCTCTCTCTCTCTCTCTCTCTCTCTCTCTCTCTCTCTCTCTCTCTCTCTCTCTCTCTCTCTCTCTCTCTCTCTCTCTCTCTCTCTCTCCTACCTTTCACTCGACTCTGAGCCTGACAGAGGCTCCGCTCGATGCTAAAAGAATGTAGCCGTCTTTGATTTTTCCTTTTTGTTTTTATTCCAGCGAAGCTAGGCGATAATTATGCTTACATCTTATTTCAGTTGATAGATTATTGCATGCTGTTATTGCATAAATACTGATAAGATATCGGTAGTACCGCCATTTGCCTAAAATATTTTTGCCACATGTCGCAACTGTTTAGAGAATAGATAGAACTCCCATTGACAAATTGTGGAGCCAGCAAGTTGCCACTTATGCTATATATATATACATTGATTACGACAGCAGGAATTTGAATATTAAAGGAGACTGTGTTAGAATAAGCATCACTATGAAAAAATAAGTATAGAACTCTGTTCTTACTTCTGAATGCCAGTCTCCATTGTATATATATTGATATTTTTGATTTAGTATATTTATTTTTATTGTTTATTATTCTTATTTTTAGATCGTGATTATTAGTAATGTTATTATGTTGACTGATGTCGTTGCTATCTCTCAATGGCCTGTTGCTAATTATTATTTTTGAAATGAAATCCGCAGTAACTTGATGATTTGTATCTTTTAGCTGAATTCATACTTGATGTTACTGTAGCCACCGCTAATAAGAATGTTTCTTTAGTGGCTTTTCTCAGCATTTAATGATTGTTCTTTTTGACATTTATAGTAGAGTAATGCTATGTAGCAGTTACTAGGTCCTAAGTATCTTGGAATAATAATCTAGTTGTGTAGACACATACCTTCCATTACCACCCTATTCCTAGGCAGCCCCGACCTGCAAGTTCTAAAAGTCTTTAGATTTTGTCCGTCAGACAAGTCCCTAATGCCCATTGAATAGAGATTGCAATCACTTGCAGTTGCAGGGGAGGCAAAGTATAGCCTCGATTACCAATGTATGGCCATTGTTGGTACCCTGAAGTCATAGGGAACCTTTCTTACAACTGTGGTAGTGACATAGGTTCAAACTTTCATCCCGCATTCTACTTCGAAGGTACGTGTGGATGACCGTACAGAAATAGTAACGCTGTGACGTTGCAGGTCTCCTGCGTGGGAGGTCTTAGTCAAGATCGGCCGAGGGCAGGACGAGAAAGCCGGGCTGGAAGGATTCGCGAGAGGTGGGGCCCCTTCCTGGTCCTTTTTGCTCTGCCTAACCAAGAAACAGGGTTATGTCAACAATCCTGGGCCTGCAGCGAGGACGGGCGGGGGATGTGAAAGCGTAAGAGTCCCCGTGAGAGACCGGGGAATCGCACCTAGCAAGAATTCATGAGCAAAGGACAGAGAAATTAAAAGTCGTCCTAAGACAGGGAGGACAGTCCTAAAAGAATAAAAATTTTAAACTACTTTAAAACACCCAGGTAATCTTGATGAAATCCTAGAAACAAGGAGATCCCCCTACGAGTCATAACGGTAGTAAAAAGAGAGGAAAAGAAACGCAGAAATATTTTAAAATATTTTAAATAATACCTTTAAAAGCCACGTAAATGAGAAAGAAAAATGATCCCTATACATGTCCGAACTTTAGTGAAAAGAGAAAGAAGGGTATTTTAAAAAGAGAGAAAAAAAAGGGGGAGACAAAATATTTTTATTTTTTGGTTTATTTTTTTGTTTTGCTAGCTTTAAGAAAATTTTAAGCGCAAACTCAGAGTCTCCCTTAAATATAGTGTTGAGCAAGTGCCATTGATAAAGTGTATGATGTGAACTAAGATTAATAAGTTATTTTCTGCTTAAATAATATTAGTGTTTTGTTTTAGCATTCTTATTATTTGAATTATGATTTAATCTTTAGATTCATTGAGTTTTTATGTTAAATGGTCTCTGAATAATAATATAATATGAGAGTAACACATGCTTTGTTCCAGGAGTAGTTTTTAAGGCTTAATTTTAAGACAAATCAATGCCCCTAATAATGCTAGGAATAGAACTTATGACGGTAGGGTCTCTTATAGAAATTACTGTTGATGTTATAATCTATTGCATTTTACCTGTTTATACAAGCTAATACTCTACTTAATTGTTTGCTAATGTTCTAAATGAGTCATGATCTTACTGTACTTAACTCAATTTTGCCTTTTAAAACGAGAGAAGTAGATAAATTAATGTTTTGATTTAAACTGACTTGTTGATCTTAATTAATGTTTAATATTAGTTTCACACTGGAATTATGTTGTTTAAATATAAGGATATGTTTGTATTTCAGATTTCCAACAAGGACCTAGACCCTGCATGCTCTAGTTGTCTGTAAAGGTACTCTCTATATGTATGTTTGTGTAATTTGTATAGGAATTCTTAGAAAATAGCTTAAATAATTCGGCCCCATTTCTATTGTAAACTAATGTTAGCTAGGATATGTCCAAGAGCTCCCGGAAAACTAGTCCATGCTTCGACTGAAATAAGAGATATTTCAGTTTTGGTTGGGAGGGATGTCGTATGACTTCTGTCATGCTGAAGCCAGCCCGCCATGCTGAAGCCAGAATCTGAAACTTGTAACAGCTCTTGAGGGGTAACGGTTAGTCGAGGCCACGGATATTCTATTACATGCCCTCACTTTTATTGAGTTTTTGTGCGGCCCATGTGTTCCCTTGGGACCACCAAGAGTTGTGGCTAGGCACCTGGAACTAACCGCAGGCGCCATGCACCCCCCCCAAGAGGCCTACAGGATAAGGGACCCTCGGTCCTCGAAAACACCGCAAGTCGTGAAGAGAAACATGTGAGGCTAGGGTGAAATAGAATACTCTCCCCACTTGTTTTCTGCGGTGCGGCCGGTGTTTGTAGAGGGCGTCAAGGAGATATGTGACCGGACCCCTGAGGCTTGGCATCCGACATGGAGTACCTGAGGGTGGGAAAGGCCGAGAGTTAGCCCTTTCCTAAACCCCACGAAACATGAACTTGTGTTTCGTACGCAGGTACACGCCCAGGAGAAATGCCCAATAATTCCTCCCCGGAAGTAGGTGGGATTCCACTTTGAACCTGGCGCTGATTTGCTGGACTAGATCTGACTGATTTCATTGGAGAATTGGATGCTAAGCCACGCCCTGCCCCTGGGGGTATTTAAAGAGCCACCCAGGGCAGAGACGTTTAGTTAGATATTGCCAGGGGCACGAATAGATCATAGATTGTCATAGGGTGGGGACCATTGGGCCATTGGGCCATTGGGCCATTTGAGGCATAGGGGCATTTGAGGCGTCGGATGTGTTGTACTCTAGAATAAATATAAGTAAAGGATTCACTGCGTGTCCATTCTTACCTTGTACCCATCAGGTACAAATGTTCATTGCCTTGTAACCACGCTACCATAATAATTAAAGTAAATATACGTAGGAGGAGATCCCCCTACGGCAGTGGTGTCATTAGAAGGGGATAATCATAAAAGCCCTACGTCAGTGGCGGCATACTGTGGAAGAGCCATAACCCCCACGTCAGTGATGACCAGCGGTGAGATCACCCAGTCATCTTACAAAGTGTGAGTCCAAGTGGAAGTCCAAAACTCATACGTCATATATATATATATATATATATATATATATATATATATATATATATATATATATATATATATATATATATATATATATATATATAGATAAATAAATACTGTAGTAGAATGGCGTATGGCACCAGTTATTTGGATTTAAATACAATTGGTTAGGAAAGCTCATTGCTAAGTCTTCCTTTAGGTACGATTCTTTTCCTGTGCCTACATCTAGACCTAATATTCTGGCGTATTCGTTGCACGTTTCTTTTCATCCCTTCACATCTAACAAGTAACAACACACCCTACCTCTTTTTCTCTTTGATTATTTTTTCTTATCATTATCTTCTTTACTTTATCTATTCATTCAGTCGGTGTTTTTCATAATTCCCTTATATCTGCTGTAAGTTGCTGCTTTTCCTCAAATATTTTCTTGGTATCTGGGCACGATGACGGAATTTTCTTCTCCCATCCCAGAGTCACAGAAAAAAAAGGCATAGGAGTCGCCATAAGAAAACGCTAGAGAACAATATGTGAATCTGCAGACTCGAAATATTTTCCATTCATTTAATAATTTATGCCATTCACAACCAAAAAAAAAATCCAATTAGAATATTCATAACTATTGGAAAAGGAATATTAGAGAGCAGGAATAATTACAATAGGAAAAATTGTGTGTGTGTGTGTGTGTGTGATTACCTAATTGTGATTACGTAATTGTGTTTACGGGAAACAGCCCAAAGCTCGTATCTTCCCGTCTCCTGATCGGTTCCATTTTATACTTAGTGATACTTATCATACCTGTCCTTAAAACTATGGATTGAGATAGCATTAACTACCTCCTCGCTTAGCGAATTCCAATTATCAACTACTCTTACACTGAAAAAGTATTTCCTTACATCCTGCAAAGAAGTTTTCTTACGAAGCTTCAAACTATGACCTCTAGTTCTAGAGCCAGCCATATCAAAATATCGATCCCTATCCACTCTATCATAACCATGAAGGAATTTAAAGACTGTCACCATATCCCCCCTCACTCTTCTAGCTTCGAGTGATGGTAAGTCTAATTCCCTCAGCCTCTCATCATAACTGAGATTGCGTATTTCTGGCACCAGTTTCGTGGCATGTCTTTGAACTTTTTCAAGCTTAGCTATGTGCTTTTTCAAGTGCGGATTCCAAAAGGGGGCTGCATATTCCAGTTTTGGCCTCACATAGGTTACATAAATATTTCTGAACATTTCCTTGTCCATGTGCCTGAAGGCTACCCTTACATTTGATAAGAATGCATATGCTGCCCTTACTATGCCATTTATATGTATTTCTGGAGACAAATCTGCCAGTATGTTTACTCCTAGATCTCTCTCATTTTCTGTCTCTTGAAGTTGTACTCCAGCCACCGAGTAGTCAAGCTTGGGCCTTCTTGCACTTGTACCCATTCTCATTACCTTACATTTTGAAGTACTGAATTTCATTAGCCACTTTTCTGACCACTCATGCAGATTATTTAGATCCTCCTGAAGTTCTCTACCATTGTTCTCGTGTTTTACTTTCTTCACAATCTTTGCATCATCTGCAAACATATTCATGAATGAATTTACAGACTCTGGTAGGTCATTTACATATACAAGGAACAAAAGTGGCCCTAAAACTGAACCCTGTGGAACTCCACTACTAACTCTTCTCCATTCAGACACTGAGTGTCTTACTCTAACCCTCTGTTCCCTTCCTTCTAAGTAAGTTTTTATCCATTCCAAGACATTTCCACCTATTCTAGCCATTGATTGCAGCTTCCTAATAAGTCTCCCATGTGGAACAGTGTCAAACGCTTTCTGGAAGTCTAGGAATATGCAATCTGCCCAGCCCTCTCTTTCCTGTAAGATTTGGCTTACCTCATCATAAAATTCTAATAAGTTTGTTACTGTTGATCTACCTTCTCTGAAGCCATGTTGCCTCACTGACAAAGAGTTGAAGGATTCCAAGTGAAGAGAGATATGTTTCCTTAGTAGTTTCTCCATAACTTTGCAAACTATGCTGGTCAAGGAAACTGGTCTATAGTTCAGAGCCGTATCCCTCCTTCCCTTTTTGAAGATAGGTATCACATTTGCTTGTTTCCAGCATCTTGGAATCTCCCCCGACTCCAGTGACTCCTTAAATATGATACTTAGTGCCACTGATATTGTGCTTGCGCATTTTTCAAGCACATGAGGGGATATGTCATCGGGACCTGTAGCTTTATGAACATCTAAATCCATCAGCGCTTTGCATACCTCTGTGGCTGTAAGGTTGATGTTCTCTAATACCGGCCCTTGAGCTTCTATCACTGCAATCTGAGGGGGTGGGGTATTTTCTACTGTAAATACTGACTGAAACTCCTTGTTCAATTCTTTGCAGATCTCTTCATCCGTCTCAGTGATGCTTCCATCCGCTCTCTTTAGCCTTAAAACCTGTTCTTTAACCTTCAGTTTTCCTCTGATAAAGCTGTGGAAAAGCTTGGGATTTTCTTTAGCCTTCCTGGTGATGTCCCTCTCATAGTCTCTCTCTGCCTCTCTCCTTTTACTTAGGTAGTCATTTCTTGCTCTTTTGTAGGTTTGCCAGGCATTTATGTTTTTTCTCCTCCTATACCTTTTCCAGCATTTGTCTCTCCACTCCTTAGCTCTTTTACACCCATTATCGAACCATTTCTCTCTGGCATGAATTACACCTACTTTGGTGACAGGTATGCAGCAATCTACTATCTTCCCATATTTCTCACAAGAGATGTCATACATTTCTTGTACAGATTTGTTGTAAAATAAGGTTCTCTAGTCAATAACTGCAAAAAGCTCATTCATTTTGATGTAATCTCCTTTCCGATAGTTCCTCCTCATGTCCTCAGTGCCTCTACTCTCAGGAAGAATATCTTCAATGATATACTCCATCAACAACACACAGTGGTCACTCTTTCCAATTGGTGGTTCATACTCAATTTTTTCAATATCCAACACATTATCTGTGAACACTAGATCAAGTAGTGATGGCTCATCCCCACCCCTGGCCCTTGTTGGTTCCATTACATGTTGGTGTAGGAAATTCCCTTGTACGTGTGAGTGTGTGTATGAGTATGCATTTATGTGTGGGTGCGTGTACGTGTGTGAGAAAAAGGCCCATTAAAGAAAAAACGTAAATATAGTTAAATTACTTATTCATTTCACAACCTAATTATCACCTTCTCAAAGCACAATGCATTGTTCTTTGAGAAGGTGACCAGCTTAGGCAAGGAAATTAATAAGTACTTACAATATATTTCACGTTCTAAGCTCTAAGGACCTTTTCATATCATTAAAGACTGTATGGTAACAGTTCAGTGTGTATTCATATATATATATATATATATATATATATATATATAATATATATATATATATATATATATATATA
>JAXCGZ010019065.1:37500-50000 GCA_037179515.1 Halocaridina rubra
TACACTATTTAAGAAATTTTGTTAAAGAGAGGACTTTAAGTGATGTCTTTCTCACTGAAAGTCTTCATGGAACCATTTTGAAGTTTCTAACGTCTCATTCTGTTGATGTTGTAAAGAGTATGCTGATATGCAATGTTCTTTAAAATCTTAAGTCTTCTAAGCGAGGTCTTACTCCATAAAATTCTTCACTAAACTCTTTCAAGAGTCTTTGAAAGTTTCATTTTGGGAAGACTATATACTGATACGCAATACATTTTATAAACAACGGGCTCTAATGCTGCATTGCTTTAGAACGTGATAGAATTGACAGGGAAAGCTAAGATGGTGAGGTAAAAAAGTTTTCTTCCCAGAGACATTAGGCCAGCAAACTAATAAACAAATATACATGTATCTAACTGAAAGAAAAGAAATAAATATTAAGCAGTATGCAACCATTCAAATATACATGTATCTAGTCGACAGAAAAAATAAATCTTAGGCAGGATATTAGCAAAATAAAATCTATAAAAACATTTTCAACGTCAAAGAAAGAATTGTAGAGAGATTTTCACTAATAAATCTTAAGTAAGATATTAATAAATAAAATCTATTAAAAACATTTTCAAAGCCAATGCAAGAATTATAGAGATTTTCACTTTGTGAGAAAAATTTTTCAAGAATTTTACAGCATGATGAAAATGCATAAAATTTTTCACAACCTGAGAAACATTTATGCAAAGATTCTCATCGACTAGGAAAAAATATAACTGTACAACACCAAAAAAAAAAAAAAAATAATAATAATAAAAATCTCATGTAAATAAAGGGACTGCATTTTTGCATCATTGTCTGAAGTGAAAGGAGCTACAGATCCACGCTTTGCACATACCTGAGGGAAATCGAGTTTGCATCTTTCCAGTATTACTTCTGGAAATGATCGCTACAACACTGATGTGTATTCCTTACTTTATATTAACTCATGTCAACTTAGCCAGATAAGTGAGACAACTCAGTCTAATCACATCCAGATTGTGTAAAAAAAAATAAAAATAACGATCTGCATGAGTAAAGACAACTGAGCTAACATTAAACACACAAAAGAGGGTATGCGAATGAAATTTACGACTTTCCATTATTTTCAGATTCATTGATGGAGACCCATTTGAACTAAATTGTTAGGTTTTTTCTTTTAAGTGTATATTTATCTATTTAATCATTGCCTTAATCTATTAAACAATTCTTAGCCATGTCTTCCACAGTGTACTTACTTTTGTTTTCTAAGATATATCATCTCCAGTAACAAGTAACACTAAACTTTAATTCAAATCCCTGATACACGGGCACTTACAATGATCAGATAAACACACTACTGATCAGAATTCGAGCCTAGAACTTAAATGACGATTAAAACCAACGAAATTTATTAAATAATAACTTACTTTTAGCGCAAAATCTGGGAATCCCTTTCGTATCTTCAAGCCCCGAAACGTCAAGGCATAAGAAAAGTTTCAATAACAAATCTTTTTAGAGGGAGAGAACAGATAGCTCCTCCGACGTATCTTCAGCCCTTGAAGAGTTAGGCACAAAAGGAGGTTCTGGTGGGGAGGCTCCAGCCAAAACCCTAGAATATGAAAATGCTTTCTTAAGCCACCCCTCTTACTAAGGGGATGCCGGTTTGTGTGTATAGAAAAAAAAAATCCCTTTCTTTGCAATATATATTCTTTTCATCTTTAATAGCCCACCAGATCTTGTATTTTATTCTCCATTTTCCTTTTATTTTCATTTTTACTGGTTCGTTTTACAAACGAAATGATTCTCTTATGGGGCACAGCTTACGTCATTTACCTCTTGTCATCGGTTCTCAAACCTTCTTGTCAAGAGCCATCAAGTGGGTTATATTTACATCCATCCTTTGGATGAATTGGAGGTCAGCAAATGCTGTACTGGTCCCGTTGAAGCTTCTCTCGAATAAGGATAAAATCTCAGGTATTGATAAAATCTCCCCAAGAGCTCCATTTACTAAAGTTATTATATTTATATATTTCGCAATAAGAAAGCATAGTATCAGTCTTATTTGTGAAACAAAGTTTCGAACCCTCAACAGAAAAAAGAAATACAATAATACACTTTGTCATTTAAGTACTTTCATACTATTAATCGAGGTACATATATCTAAAGGTCATCTGTAAATCCATGTAGTAGGTAGGCCCATAGCACCAATCGCCGGTTGTGATACTACAGCTGAAGGGTCTTTTGGACTTATGTAGGATTGTCCAGGACAGTTCGATGTTAAGTCTTCCTGCAGTTACGGTTCTTTGTCTATGCCTATTTCAACAAAAATATTCTTGGATATTTGTTATGCAATTCATATCATCCCTTTACTTATGACAAGTTACAACACTCTCAATCTCTGTATCTTTTCACTTTATGAGGGCAGATTTTTTTTTGGGGGGGCGGGGCGTCCTGGTGTTACAATCATTAAAAAAAAATAAAACGCTTGAGCAAAATATTTATTTTAGATAATTAAATGAAGAAAACATATTTCAAAATATTGCAAAGCCATGATGATAACATTTACGTCAGACTTTACAACTCCCTTAAAAACCATCATCAATATCGTCATGGAAGCTGTAAATGTAACCTTCATCAGTCTCACCTTATTACAACCGGAACATGAAAGCAAGTTCTTCTTTATAACCATGTCACACATTATGTTCCGGTTTTACGCCACGGACTCCCTTTTCTACCAAGGGCTAGGACGGTTGCCTTCTTGCGAAGGACTTGCTTTGGCAGATGTAATCGTTACCCTGAGTGCATATCCTTGCTAGCCTCAGTCTGTGGTGGGGCACGAACCCTCGACCTGACGCCACACATTATATATCACATAAAATACTAACATGCATATAATTTAGATATTGTGGAAAGCACTGCTCTTCAGTGAATGACGTTTTTAAATTTATGAATGAAAATAAAATAAGAGTAATAGAACAGTTCCCTTATATTTGAATGTAATCTGTATATTTACATTAAGGAGAAAACATAAGGGTT
The DNA here is from genome assembly GCA_037179515.1 of Halocaridina rubra. NCBI lineage: Eukaryota > Metazoa > Arthropoda > Malacostraca > Decapoda > Atyidae > Halocaridina > Halocaridina rubra. The sequence continues at coordinate 40,528 of JAXCGZ010019065.1, forward strand.
AGTACATTTGAAGCTGGCTTCCTGGGCGCTAACCTAAACCTAACCTAACTTAACATAACCAAACCTCTCTCTCTTTATAAAACGGATGATGCCAACATTGCTGAGGCAAAACGTCAGTGCCCAAAACGGCATCGCCCAATCAAAGTCAAAGTCAAAGTCAAAAACTTTATTCCATCAAAAATGGCTATTCCATGATAATTAATCTAATTACAAATTACAATGTAAAATGTCAAAATAAAACAAATGAAATTTGCAAAGCACAAAATCAAAATATTTACACATTAAAATAAGCATACCTACACTTCGTCTACCCAATGGGAGGATAATAATGAGACTAAAATCACTTATTAAGTAGGTGATTTAAAAGATGAGATTTAAATGAGGGTAATGTTTGGCAGCTTCTTAAGTTTGCGGGTAAAGAGTTCCAAAGTCTCGGGCCCATTACATTTAAGGCTCTTGCCCCAATATCAGTGGAAGTTCTGGGCACGTAAAAAGAATTCTGATATCTGGTGTTGACGTTATTGATACGCACTTGATTAACTGTTGGCAATGAGAAGAGCCATTCCGGTAATATTCCATGATTTATTTTAAAAACTAAAAGACAGATATTATATATGAACTTCATGTCCATCCTTAGCCAACCCAATCTCTCAAGTTATCGCCTCATGATTACCTTGCTGATATTTTTGGACGTCCTGCAAATCTGGGAAATCTCTATGGAAAATAATTTCCACCAGAGGTGTGGTATAAAATGCAGTTCTATCAAGTATAAACAGTGACAACCACAGGATACAGAACACTAATTTCTGCTGAAATTTCAATGTTCAGATTAAAAAATAATTCAAAACTAGGAATTCCTGACTCAAAACTAGTTCAAGAAAAATATCAAAATAAAATAAGTATATGTAGCTTATCTAAGCTTATCAAAGAATAGCCTCAACGTATTCCCTGCGTGTCGTAAAAGGTGACTAAAAGTGGACGGGGCGGGGGGACTAGGAATCCCCCCCTTGTATCAACCTCCTGCGAGACGTCAAAGCAGAAGGGGAGTAGAGGGGAGAATAACTTCTCCCCAAACTCTAGTTTTGGGGTGTCTAAATGTGCGTGGTTGTAGTACGATAGAGAGCAAAAGATGTGAGATTGGATATATGTTTGGTAGGAGGAGGATGGATGTATTGGCATTGTGTGAGACGAAGATGAAAGGAAAAGGAGAAGTGGCAGTTGGTGATGTGATGGGTAGGGTGTCTGGGGTTGAAAGGGGGAGAGCGAGAGAATGTGTGGCATTCTTGCTGAGTGAATGGATGGTAAATAAGGTAGTGGAATGGAAAGAAGTGTCATCTAGGCTGATGTGGGTGAGGGCTAGGATAGGAAGGGAATGTTGGACTTTTGTTAGTGCATATGGGCCAGGATGTGAGAGAAGTGAGGAAGAGCGGGATGAATTCTGGAATGAGTTAACTAGATGTGTGGCTTGTCTGACTAGAAGGAACTATGTAGTTGTGTTGGGTGACTTGAATGCCAGAGTTGGTGATGGAGAGATAGAAGGTGTTGTAGGAAAGTATGGGGTACCAGGTGGGAATGAGAGTGGCGAGAGACTGTTAGATATGTGTGTGGAGCAAGAGGTTGTGATAGGTAATAGTTTATTTAAGATGGAGTTAATAAATAAATATACATGGATGAGAGTGGTAAATGGAAGAGTAAAAGAAAGAGCATTGATGGATTATGTGTTGGTAGCAAAGAGCATGGTTGGTAGAGTGAAAGAAGTGCATGCATTCAGGGGTGTGGCTGCTGGGATGTCTGATCATTTTTTGGTTGAAACAAAAGTGGTAGTAGCAAAAGAGTAGAGAAATAGTGTGGGGGGATGTAGAAGAGAAATAGTGAAGGTGAAAGAGTTGAAAAAGCCAGAGAAGAGACAAGAATATCAGGACATTTTGAGAGTGGCATATGAGAGGGTGAATGAAAGAGAAGTTGGGGAGTTAGGGGAGGAATGGGGATTGATGAAAGAATGTTTTGAGGGACATGCAAGTGATGTGTGTGGAAAGAGGTTTGTTGGAGGTGGCATGAGAAGGGGCAGCGAGTGGTGGAATGAAGGGGTGGAAATGAAGGTGGAGGAGAAAAAGAGGGCTTTTGAGGAATGGCTGCAGTGTAAAAGTAGGGAGAAGTATGAAAGATATAGGGGGGAAAATGTGGAAACCAAGCGGAAGGTAGAGGAAGAGAAGAGATTGGCAAATGCTAGGTGGGGACTGGATTTTAGTAGGTCATATGAGGAGAATAAAAAGAAGTTTTGGAAAGAAGTGAAGAGAGTAAGGAAAGGTGGATCGAGGATGGAAGAGACAGTGAAAGATGTGAATGGACAGATGTTAAGAGGGAACGATGCAAGGAAAAGATGGGCAGAATATTTTGAGTGCTTACTGAATGTTGATGAAGATAGAGAGGCAGCTATAGTGGCAGTGGGGGGGGGGTTCAAGGGCCAGTAATGGGAGATGAAAATGAGAGAGAGATTACAAGAGAGGAGATGAAAAGGGCATTGTATGAAGCGAAAGCAGGTAAAACACCTGGAATGGATGGTGTGAAAGTGGAGATGTTGAAAGAAGGGGGTGTGACTGCACTGGAATGGTTAGTGAGAGTGTTTGATATATGCTTTATGTTGTCATTGGTGCCAGTGGAATGGGTGATTGCCTGTATAGTGCCCCTACTCAAAGGTAAGGGAGATGTGTATGAATGCAGTAATTTAAGGGGTATAAGTTTGTTGAGTGTGGTAGGAAAAGTGTATGATAGGATACTGGTTAATAGGATTAGGGATAAGACGGATTATGTGATCGAGGAAGTGCAGAGTGGTTTTAGGAGAGGTAGAGGTTGTATAGATCAGATTTTCATAGTTAGGCAGTTATGTGAGAAATATTTAGCAAAGGGTAAGGATGTGTATTTTGCATTTTTGGATCTTGAGAAAGCATATGATAGAGTTGATAGAGAGGCTATGTGGAATGTTTTGAGATTATATGGAATTAATGGTAAATTGTTGCATGCAGTGAAGAGTTTGTTTGTATGAGGGCAGTAGAGCTTGTGTTAGGGTAGGGAATGAGGTGAGTGAGTGGTTTCCAGTGAGTGTGGGACTGAGACAGGGAAGTGTGATGTCACCATGGCTGCTCAATTTGTATATTGATGGAGTTGTAAGAGAGGTGAATGAGCGAGTGCGTGGTCAAGGTTTGAGAATGGTAAATGGGGATGATAACGAGTGGGAGCTGAATCAGTTGCTGTTTGCAGATGATACTGTGGTGGTGGCAGATTCAGAGGCAAAGCTGTGTCAGTTAGGGTCAGAATTTGGAATGGTGTGTGAGAGAAGGAAGTTACGAGTGAATGTGGGAAAGAGTAAGGTTATGAGGTGTACAAGAAATGAGGATGGTGCTGGATTGAATGTTATGTTGAATGTAGAGACATTTGAGGAAGTTAATCAGTTTAAGTATTTAGGCTCGGTTATAGCTGCAAATGGTGGAGTGGAAGCAGATGTGTGTCACAGAGTGAATGAAGGATGTAAAGTGTTTGGTGCATTGAATGGAGTGATGAAGAATAGAGGGTTGGAAATGAATGTTAAGAAAGTTTTTTTTATGAGAAAGTGGTTGTGCCAACTGTGATGTATGGATCAGAGTTATGGGGTATGAAAGTAAGTGAGAGACAGAAACTAAATGTGGTTGAGATGAAATGCCTGAGGAGTATGATTGGTGTATCTCGATTGGATAGGGTTAGGAATGAAGTGGTGAGAGCAAGAACGGGTGTGAGGAGAGAAACTGCAGCCAGAGTAGATATGAATGTTCTGAGATGGTTTGGCCATGTGGAAAGGATGGATGAGGAAAGGCTGCTGAAAAAGGTGATGAATGCGAGAGTTGATGGGAGAAATTCTAGAGGGAGGCCTAGGTTTGGATGGATGGATGGAGTTAGGAGAGCTCTGAATGATAGGAGGATGGATGTGAGGGAAGCAAGTGAGCGTGCTAGGAATAGGAATGAGTGGCGAGCGATTGTGACGCAGCTCTGATGGGCATCTGCTGTCACCACGGGGCTGCATCTTACATGAGGTAGCCCTGTGGTAGGAGCAGTAGGAGGAGTTGGCAGTTGTGAAGCGACACAGGTTGTGGGAGAGCCGGGAGGATTGGCTGTGGCACTCCAGCAGTGCCATCTGAACGGTCGCTAGCTCCCTCGTCATTGCCCATAGAGCAAAGTAATCTCCTTAATGTTTTCCTGTCTTGATGTCGGCTACCCCCCAATTAAAGGGGGAAACAGCCAAGGTAGATAGATAGATATCATATGAACATCAATCCCTATTGTATAAAAAAAATCATATTCATTACAAGAAAAGCCTTACAAGAAAAAAGATAAAAACATTAATCAATTTAGCCAAGCCATTTTGCTCTGGAAAGCAATGGGAACTTACTAACAATGCGAATAATAACAAAAATAACATATATTAAAATTTTTCATCAATAATACTTTTTGTACATACAGATCTTTATAAATATGTATTTGTGGGGGTCACACCTAATTTCTTTCGCCGTTTATATGTCTCAAAATTAGTTCAAATTCGAATGGGGTAGAAATGGAAAAGGCTGGATATCATTCCTAGCGCCCTGCGGGATCGAACTAGCTTTTGTTAAGCTTGTCACTTTCCAATTCAAGCGCGCTATCATTGAGCTACCACGGCCGCCAGGAATGTAACTCATTACTTATCAAAATTTTTACCTGTAGCTGCTTAATAATGGGTTCGAAAGCTGGAAGGATGGCTATCTCTTCCTCCCTGAATTTTTGGACCACCAGATAATAGCAGTGAGGGTGAGAATGGTCGGAATATGATAAAATCCTATCCTCAGTTTTTTGTTGGTTTGATTTTTTAAAGCTGGGGTCAGCTTTCTGGTTCAGCTGGATACATATTCTTTAACACACACACACACACACACACACACACACACACACACACACACACACACACACACACACACACACACACACACACACACACACACACACACACACACACACACACACACACATTTTTTTGTGTAAACTGGGGAAAGCTCTTAAGCCGTTTACCTGATCCTGTGGTTCTATATATTGTTAAAATCAGTATCCTTCCCATTTATATTAACTAGTTAGTTAGTTTGATACACGAAATAACTGAATAATAAAAGAAAAAAAAAACCAAATACCCACCTGTCAACAGTACTGAGTTAAGTTGCCAAGTAGTACAGCAGTCTTATTTTCTTCATTTGTTTTGCTTTTCTTTTAGCTTTCTCTTTTACTATTTTGTTATTTTGTATATATATTGAGTTAAATGTAAAGTCTAATCCCGTGATAACATATCTTGGTTAGCAAGTCAGTTTATCAGTTAGGAAGAATATATAACAGAAACAGGTGGGTGCCACCTCAAACACAAATTCTAATTTTCCTTCAGGTTTGACTTTTGTTTTTCTTTTTCTTTTTATACTTAAATTACCATGGTCAAGTTTTTAAGTTAAGATGTGTGTTACCAGAAAGGAGACAAACTGAGTCACTAAATAGCACTTATATGGAGATATAAAAATTCTGTGTGAAGCTAAATTAGAAGTTTTTCTCTTTTCTTTTTTTTCCTCTTTCTCGTCTTCTTTCTATATTCTGTGAGAGGGAGAACATAAAAATGTCGGGAGAAGGGGTAGTCATCAGGGGACTTAAACAGAGAATCAAGAAGTTAGAGGAAATGGTTATAAGCCTTGATGATAAAATTCGGAATATGGATGGAGAAATGAAAGAGAATGAAACACTCAGAGAACAAATAAGATCTTTGGAGGAGGCAAATAAAGCACAAGGGCAGGAGAGAAAGGAACTAGAAAAAAGAATAAAGAAGCTGGAAGGGGAAAAGAGTCAACTAGAATCTAGAATTTCAAAACAAGAAGATAAAAACAAACAGCTGAATGACAACCTAAAGGAATTAGATGTTAGTTCACTGCTCTCTTCTGAGAGAGACGAGATTGCTGCTTGGAATGTTCAGATTAAGGAAAACATTGAACAGTTCAGAAAAGAGTTCCAGGAGCTGAATATGGAAAATGATGCCATGAAAACGTCCTTTGCTGATGCACTAAAGGGGAATGTGGCAGTAAAAGAGGCTGTAAAGGTGGTGGCACTGGAAAACATACAAACAGTTGACTATAAAGAGACAGTAATCGAAAAAATGAAAGACGTTGTGATGGAAAGGGCAAACCCACTCATCAGACAGGCACTTGATAAGGAGAAGACAGTGGTAATCTCAGGCATAAGTGAATCCAGGAGCCAACATGGCAGGGGAGACTTGAAGAAAATAAAGCTAGCGTTGTAGACCTGATAAGAAAGCTTGGAGTAGTATGTGGTCCTGAGGATATTGTAAACATACACCAACTAGGTAAATATTCGAGGGAAGGAAAGCCGAGACCAACAAAAGTAACCTTTGAGAGAGGGGAAACATGTAGGGAAATATTGTTGAGAAAAAAAAGTCTAAAAGACCTTCAAGAATGCAAAGAAGTGTTCATTAGACGATACAGAACACAGGAAGAGATGGGAAAGATAAAAAACTTGTTGCAAGAGGCAAGAAGGTTAAATGATGAAAGAAATGAAGAAGAGAAGAAAAATTTCCGTTACAGAATACTTCCAGACAAAGGGGAGATAAAGAAGATAATGACAGAAGATCAGGGGATGGGACCTCATTAAGATTGTTATACACAAATGCTGATGGATTAGCTGGTAAGGCAGTAGAATTAAAAGATAGGATTCACAACAGTAAGGCAGATATAGTAGCAATTACAGAGACTAAGTTGAGTGAGGACATAAACAGTGTCACAGTTTTTCCTAAGGGCTTCAGAATACTAAGGGTTGAAAGATGTGAGAGGACTGGTGGAGGGATAGCACTGCTCATAAGTGAGAGGATTCAAGTTGAAGAAATAAACTTGGCTATAGAAAGTGAGTTCAGGGAATTTCTTGTTGCTCGCATAAATACTGGGTCAGAGAGCATTATAGTAACTGTTGTATACAACCCACCAAGGAACCAAAATAGGCTTGAAATTTATGAGGAAAGTCATATAGGTACTATTGAAGTCATAAACTCAGTTGTTAACATGGCACGGGAGAAAAAATGTAGGATTTTGATTATGGGAGACTTTAATCATAAAGAGATAGATTGGATAAAAAAAAAATAAATAAATAAATAAATAAAATAAATAAATAAATAAATAAATCTTGACCCACACAGTGGTGAGGACTCATTTGGGGCAAGATTCCTAGATTGCGTACAAGGGAATTTCCTACACCAACATGTAATGGAACCAACAAGAGCCAGGGGTGGGGATGAGCCATCACTACTTGATCTAGTGTTCACAGATAATGTGTTGGATATTGAAAATATTGAGTATGAACCACCAATTGGAAAGAGTGACCACTGTGTGTTGTTGATGGAGTATATCATTGAAGATATTCTTCCTGAGAGTAGAGGCACTGAGGACACGAGGAGGAACTATCGGAAACGAGATTACATCAAAATGAATGAGCTTTTTGCAGTTATTGACTGGAGAACCTTATTTTACAACAAATCTGTACAAGAAATGTATGACATCTTTTGTGAGAAATATGGGAAGATAGTAGATTGCTGCATACCTGTCACCAAAGTAGGTGTAATTCATGCCAGAGAGAAATGGTTCGATAATGGGTGTAAAAGAGCTAAGGAGTGGAGAGACAAATGCTGGAAAAGGTATAGGAGGAGAAAAAACATAAATGCCTGGCAAACCTACAAAAGAGCAAGAAATGACTGCCTAAGTAAAAGGAGAGAGGCAGAGAGAGATTATGAGAGGGACATCACCAGGAAAGCTAAAGAAAATCCCAAGCTTTTCCACAGCTTTATCAGAGAAAAACTGAAGGTAAAAGAACAGGTTTTAAGGCTAAAGACAGCGGATGGAAGCATCACTGAGACGGACGAAGAGATCTGCAAAGAATTGAACAAGGAGTTTCAGTCAGTATTTACAGTAGAAAATACCCCACCCCCTCAGATTGCAGTGATAGAAGCTCAAGGGCCGGTATTAGAGAACATCAACCTTACAGCCACAGAGGTATGCAAAGCGCTGATGGATTTAGATGTTCATAAAGCTACAGGTCCTGATGACATATCCCCTCATGTCCTTAAAAAATGCGCAAACACAATATCAGTGGCACTAAGTATCATATTTAAGGAGTCACTGGAGTCGGGGGAGATTCCAAGATGCTGGAAACAAGCAAATGTGATACCTATCTTCAAAAAGGGAAGGAGGGATACGGCTCTGAACTATAGACCAGTTTCCTTGACCAGCATAGTTTGCAAAGTTATGGAGAAACTACTAAGGAAACATATCTCTCTTCACTTGGAATCCTTCAACTTTTTGTCAGTGAGGCAACATGGCTTCAGAGAAGGTAGATCAACAGTAACAAACTTATTAGAATTTTATGATGAGGTAAGCCAAATCTTACAGGAAAGAGAGGGCTGGGCAGATTGCATATTCCTAGACTTCCAGAAAGCGTTTGACACTGTTCCACATGGGAGACTTATTAGGAAGCTGCAATCAATGGCTAGAATAGGTGGAAATGTCTTGGAATGGATAAAAACTTACTTAGAAGGAAGGGAACAGAGGGTTAGAGTAAGACACTCAGTGTCTGAATGGAGAAGAGTTAGTAGTGGAGTTCCACAGGGTTCAGTTTTAGGGCCACTTTTGTTCCTTGTATATGTAAATGACCTACCAGAGTCTGTAAATTCATTCATGAATATGTTTCCAGATGATGCAAAGATTGTGAAGAAAGTAAAAAACGAGAACAATGGTAGAGAACTTCAGGAGGATCTAAATAATCTGCATGAGTGGTCAGAAAAGTGGCTAATGAAATTCAATACCTCAAAATGTAAGGTAATGAGAATGGGTACAAGTGCAAGAAGGCCCAAGCTTGACTACTCGGTGGCTGGAGTACAACTTCAAGAGACAGAAAATGAGAGAGATCTAGGAGTAAGCATACTGGCAGATTTGTCTCCAGAAATACATATAAATGGCGTAGTAAGGGCAACATATGCATTCTTATCAAATGTAAGGGTAGCCTTCAGGCACATGGACAAGGAAATGTTCAGAAATATTTATGTAACCTATGTGAGGCCAAAACTCGAATATGCAGCCCCCTTTTGGAATCCGTACTTGAAAAAGCACATAGCAAAGCTAGAAAAAGTTCAAAGACATGCCACGAAACTGGTGCCAGAAATACGCAATCTCAGTTATGATGAGAGGCTGAGGGAATTAGACTTGCCATCACTCGAAGCTAGAAGAGTAAGGGGGGATATGGTGACAGTCTTTAAATTCCTTCATGGTTATGATAGAGTGGATAGGGATCGATATTTCGATATGGCTGGCTCTAGAACTAGAGGTCATAGTTTGAAGCTTCGTAAGAAAACTTCTTTGCAGGATGTAAGGAAATACTTTTTC
>JAXCGZ010019065.1:52500-55000 GCA_037179515.1 Halocaridina rubra
TATATATATATATATATATATATATATATATATATATATATATATATATATATATATATATATATATATATATATATATATATATATATATATATATATATATATATATATATATATATATATATATATATATATATATATATATATATATATATATATATATATATATATATATATATATATATATATATATATATATATATATATATATATATATATATATATATATATATATATATATATATATATATATATATATATATATATATATATATATATATATATATATATATATATATATATATATATATATATATATATATATATATATATATATATATATATATATATATATATATATATATATATATATATATCGGTAGTCACCGTGGCTCAAGCGGTAGCGTCCGATACTCAGAGGCGTTAGGTCGAGGGTTCGTGCCCCGTCACGGTCTGAGGTTAGCGAGGGCATGCACTCAAGATAACGATTACATCTGCCAAAACAAGTCCATCGCATGAAGGCAACCGTCCTCACCGTTGGTTGAAAAGGGAATCCAAGACGTAAAACAGGAACATATATATATATATATATATATATATATATATATATATATATATATATATATATATATTTTTTTTTTTTAAGAGTGTGACACCGGGATAGGCAGAAACTGCCCTCATCAACAAAGGCCCGGGCACGAGAAAATACCAAGACGAAGAAAAAGAAAAAGTTAAGGGCAAGGCAGAGATGAGGTAATGTCACACAAAGGAAAACGACAGACAGAAAAAAACAGTCAAAGTAAAGAGGACCCAGAGATATGGAGGACTAGGCTCTGAGATGACGATAGATCTGCTTTTTGAAGGATGAAAGGTCATAAGAATTAGGAAAGACAGAAGGAGGAAGAGAGTTCCAGAGTCTGGAGGTAGATGGGAAGAAGCAGTCGCTGCACCGACCAATCCGCGAGCTACAAATCTCCACACAGTACCTGTGAGATGAGGCCGCTTGGCGAGTGTTACGCGGCCTCAGCAGTGGAGGAGGGATGCAACTCGCCAACTCATCAGAGCAGCGATGGAAGTAGTAGCGATAGAAAAGCGAAAGGGAAATACCTTACGGCGAAGAGAGAGAGAATCCAGGTTAGAAGTAAGAGAAGGATCATTAATGAGTCTGACTGCCTTAGATTGAACCCTATCAAGAAGATAAGTAAAGGAAGAAGCACCCCAGATGTGTGAGCAGTATTCTAAGCAGGGGCGGATAAGACCTTTGTAAATTTTAAGTAACTGCAAAGAGGAAAAGTAATAACGAAAACGAAACAAAACCCCCAATTTTTTGGATGAAGATTTAGAAATTTGGATTATGTGATTCCTCCATGACAAATTAGAGGCTATATGGATTCCTAATATATTGATAGAGTTAAGAGGGTAAATTTCATTAGTTTCGAAGACAATAGGGTCATCAGGAGGAGAAGAAGATAAAGAGATAGCCAGAAACTGTGTCTTGGAGGCATTGAATTTAACTAAATTTTGAGTGCCCCATTCAGATACTCTCTGCAAATCGGAGTTAAGAGTAGAAGAAAGAGTGATACGAGATTGATTACGAGTAACAGATGAAGGTTGTGAAGAAAAGGCAGAGGAAAAGTGAAGGGTAGAATCATCGGCAAAGGCATGAAGAAGAGAGGAAGATGGGGACTGTAGAAGATCATTGATGAAGAGAAGGAAGAGAGTAGGTGAAAGAACAGAGCCCTGTGGAACACCACTGGACACAGAGAAAGGGCTAGATGTCGCGCCATCAACAACTACAGATATAGAACGGTCAGTGAGAAAACTGGAAATCAGAGAACAGAAAGAAAGGGTAAAGCCGTAGGCAGGGAGTTTGGCCAACAGAGCCTTGTGCCAGACTCTGTCAAAAGCCTTAGAGATATCAAGGGCGACGACAAAGGATTCCCCATAGTTCCTCAGAGAAGATGACCATACATGAGTAAGATAGGACAGGAGATCACCAGTGAATCTTGCCTTGCGGAAGCCGTACTGGTGATCGGAGATAAGTGAGTTAGATTCAAGGTGTTTCAAGAAGTGAGCATTGAGCAAAGTTTCGAAAACTTTAGCAATAGAGGAGGTTAGAGCAATAGGTCGGTAGTTAGAAGGAATAGAGCGGTCACCCTTCTTAGGAACAGGTTGAACTAGAGCATGCTTCCAAGATGAAGGATAGATACTGGTTGACAGAATGAGACGAAAAAGACGGCAAAGCACGGGAGCCAGTTCATCTGCAAACTCCTTAAGGAACCTTGCAGGGATACCATCGGGACCAGATGCCTTGTTTGTCTTTAGTGAGCGAAGAACCTTATGAACTTTGCGTGAAGAAAGGATAAGGGAGGGCATAGGGTTAGAGAGGGGAAGAGACTGAGGAACAGGTGCGCTGGAATCGTTGATAGAAGAGTTGGCAGAAAAATGAGAGCCAAAGAGAGAGGCTTTGTCAGTGGGAGAGCAAGCTATAGAACCATCA
>JAXCGZ010019065.1:60000-92500 GCA_037179515.1 Halocaridina rubra
TATATATATATATATATATATATATATATATATATATATATATATATATATATATATATATATATATATATATATATATATATATATATATATATATATATATATATATATATATATATATATATATATATATATATATATATATATATATATATATATCGATGAAAGGAATATACTTGTAGATTATCATTTAAATGAAATTGTGTGTGTGATTACCTAATTGTGATTACCTAATTGTGTTTACGGGAAAGAGCCCAATGCTCGTATCTTCCCGTCTCCTCATCGGTTCCATTTTATACTTAGTGATACTTATCATACCTGTCCTTAAAACTATGGATTGAGATAGCATTAACTACCTCCTCGCTTAGCGAATTCCAATTATCAACTACTCTTACACTGAAAAAGTATTTCCTTACATCCTGCAAAGAAGTTTTCTTAGAAGCTTCAAACTATGACCTCTAGTTCTAGAGCCAGCCATATCGAAATATCGATCCCTATCCACTCTATCATAACCATGAAGGAATTTAAAGACTGTCACCATATCCCCCCTCACTCTTCTAGCTTCGAGTGATGGTAAGTCTAATTCCCTCAGCCTCTCATCATAACTGAGATTGCGTATTTCTGGCACCAGTTTCGTGGCATGTCTTTGAACTTTTTCAAGCTTAGCTAGCTATGTGCTTTTTCAAGTGCGGATTCCAAAAGGGGGCTGCATATTCGAGTTTTGGCCTCACATAGGTTACATAAATATTTCTGAACATTTCCTTGTCCATGTGCCTGAAGGCTACCCTTACATTTGATAAGAATGCATATGCTGCCCTTACTATGCCATTTATATGTATTTCTGGAGACAAATCTGCCAGTATGTTTACTCCTAGATCTCTCTCATTTTCTGTCTCTTGAAGTTGTACTCCAGCCACCGATTAGTCAAGCTTGGGCCTTCTTGTACTTGTACCCATTCTCATTACCTTACATTTTGAAGTATTGAATTTCATTAGCCACTTTTCTGACCACTCATGCAGATTATTTAGATCCTCCTGAAGTTCTCTACCATTGTTCTCGTTTTTTACTTTCTTCACAATCTTTGCATCATTTGCAAACATATTCATGAATGAATTTACAGACTCTGGTAGGTCATTTACATATACAAGGAACAAAAGTGGCCCTAAAACTGAACCCTGTGGAACTCCACTACTAACTCTTCTCCATTCAGACACTGAGTGTCTTACTCTAACCCTCTGTTCCTTTCCTTCTAAGTAAGTTTTTATCCATTCCAAAACATTTCCACCTATTCTAGCCATTGATTGCAGCTTCCTAATAAGTCTCCCATGTGGAACAGTGTCAAACGCTTTCTGGAAGTCTAGGAATATGCAATCTGCCCAGCCCTCTCTTTCCTGTAAGATTCGGCTTACCTCATCATAAAATTCTAATAAGTTTGTTACTGTTGATCTACCTTCTCTGAAGCCATGTTGCCTCACTGACAAAAAGTTGAAGGATTCCAAGTGAAGAGAGATATGTTTCCTTAGTAGTTTCTCCATAAGTTTGCAAACTATGCTGGTCAAGGAAACTGGTCTATAGTTCAGAGCCGTATCCCTCCTTCCCTTTTTGAAGATAGGTATCACATTTGCTTGTTTCCAGCATCTTGGAATCTCCCCCGACTCCAGTGACTCCTTAAATATGATACTTAGTGCCACTGATATTGTGTTTGCGCATTTTTTAAGCACATGAGGGGATATGTCATCAGGACCTGTTGCTTTATGAATATCTAAATCCATCAGCGCTTTGCATACCTCTGTGGCTGTAAGGTTGATGTTCTCTAATACCGGCCCTTGAGCTTCTATCACTGCAATCTGAGGGGGTGGGGTATTTTCTACTGTAAATACTGACTGAGACTCCTTGTTCAATTCTTTGCAGATCTCTTCATCCGTCTCAGTGATGCTTCCATCCGTTCTCTTTAGCCTTAAAACCCGTTCTTTTACCTTCAGTTTTCCTCTGATAAAGCTGTGGAAAAGCTTGGGATTTTCTTTAGCCTTCCTGCTGATGTCCCTCTCATAGTCTCTCTCTGCCTCTCTCCTTTTACTTAGGTAGTCATTTCTTGCTCTTTTGTAGGTTTGCCAGGCATTTATGTTTTTTCTCCTCCTATACCCTTTCCAGCATTTGTCTCTCCACTCCTTAGCTCTTTTACACCCATTATCGAACCATTTCTCTCTGGCATGAATTACACCTACTTTGGTGACAGGTATGCAGCAATCTACTATCTTCCCATATTTCTCACAAAAGATGTCATACATTTCTTGTACAGATTTGTTGTAAAATAAGGTTCTCCAGTCAATAACTGCAAAAAGCTCATTCATTTTGATGTAATCTCCTTTCGGATAGTTCCTCCTCATGTCCTCAGTGCCTCTACTCTCAGGAAGAATATCTTCAATGATATACTCCATCAACAACACACAGTGGTCACTCTTTCCAATTGGTGGTTCATACTCAATTTTTTCAATATCCAACACATTATCTGTGAACACTAGATCAAGTAGTGATGGCTCATCCCCACCCCTGGCCCTTGTTGGTTCCATTACATGTTGGTGTAGGAAATTCCCTTGTACCCAATCTAGGAATCTTGCCCCAAATGAGTCCTCACCACTGTGTGGGTCAAGATTTATCCAATCTATCTCTTTATGATTAAAGTCTCCCATAATCAAAATCCTACATTTTTTTTCCCGTGCCATGTTAACAACTGAGTTTATGACTTCAATAGTACCTATATGACATTCCTCATAAACTTCAAGCCTATTTTGGTTCCTTGGTGGATTGTATACAACAGTTATTATAATGCTCTCTGACCCAGTATTTATGCGAGCAACAAGAAATACCTTGAACTCACTTTCTATAGCCAAGTTTATTTCTTCAACTTGAATCCTTTCACTTAAGAGCAGTGCTATCCCTCCACCAGTCCTCTCAGATCTTTCAACCCTTAGTATTCTGAAGCCCTTAGGAAAAACTGTGACACTGTTTATGTCCTCACTCAACTTAGTCTCTGTAATTGCTACTATATCTGCCTTACTGTTGTGAATCCTATCTTTTAATTCTACTGCCTTACCAGCTAATCCATCAGCATTTGTGTATAACAATCTTAATGAGGCCCCATCCCCTGATCTTCTGTCATTATCTTCTTTATCTCCCCTTTGTCTGGAAGAACTCTGCAATGAAAATTTTTCTTCTCTTTTTCATTTCTTTCATCATTTAACCTTCTTGCCTCTTGCAACAAGTTTTTGATCTTTCCCATCTCTTCCTGTGTTCTGTATTGTCTAATGAACACTTCTTTGAATTCTTTAAGGTCTTTTAGACTTTTTTTTTCTCAACAATATTTCCCTACATGTTTCCCCTCTCTCAGAGGTTACTTTTGTTGGTCTCGGCTTTCCTTCCCTCGAATATTTACCTAGTTGGTGTATGTTTACAATATCCTCAGGACCACATGTGTGTGTGTGTGTGTGTGTGTGAGAGAGAGAGAGAGAGAGAGAGAGAGAGAGAGAGAGAGAGAGAGAGAGAGAGAGAGAGAGAATGCAAACCTCATATTGTAATTTTGCAAACAACTTCCCATCACACGATAATTATAAATAAATAATTATGTACATGCATACGTACATGAAAACTTTGAGACGAAGAAAAAGTAAAATCTTAAGAACAAGGCAAAAATAAGATAATGATAAGCAATGGGAAAAGGACAGCCTGAAAGAATAGTCAAAATACTGAAGACATTCATACATGCATAAAAATAAATTAAGTCATGAAAAAAATGAGCTGTTCGATCATCTCACTATTAACACTACTTTTCTTCAGTATTATTATTATTATTATTATTATTATTATTATTATTATTATTATTATTATTATTATTATTATTATTATTATTATTATTATTATTATTAATATTATCATTATTATTATTGTTACTATTTTTATTATTATTATTATTATTATTATTATTATTATTATTATTATTATTATTATTATTATTATTATTATTATTATTATTATTATTATTATTATTATTATTGCAGCTACAAAACATACCACAGTAAGAACTTATACTCTACAAAACATAGGAGCATGTGGACATGCAAGCGTATCATCTACCTAGTAAAGAAAAAAAAGGAATGAATATCATGAGTGAACCAGACCCTGAAACAACCCCCTTCCCTACATACATATTCATAGTAATGCTTTCGTACATTCCAAGTTTTTTGCTCCCGTCTTTAAATTGCAGTATCTGAAAGCCATAAAGTTGGGTCAGCTCATAAGTCCCGCCTATACTGCTCAAAGGACAGTAATATACTTAGGATCTACTGTACTACTGAAGACGGTAACTATGGGCAAAAACAACCTTGAAATAATTCTACCGAATAACATAAAAAAAAAATTATACCAGCATAAGCAATCTCACATTGTAGCTGTAAATCATTTGAACCACCACCCAACACAACCCTTCCTCTTACCATAAGACTGGTCAAGCAGAGTATGATAGTCTGAGGATCCATTGTACATGACTAGTATTTCGGTTGCGTTTTTCATAGCATATTATACCCCAGTGTTTTGCTAGACTCATTCTGGCTTCTGGTTTTGGTCCACAACTCCTTAATTTAATATATTCCGAGTAGCCCTCAACATAGAGATCCCCTTATCCGCCACCCGAGTGACAGGAAACAGTACCAATCAGGAAATGTTGCAAATGTGTAGGTAGAGAAAAGTATGGTGAAGAAAGTAACGATTTCCGTAATAACGATGACTGGGGAGGGTAAAAAAAAGACACAAATGTCTCTGGAATATTATTTTATCTCTCCTGCATTGCTTTTATGTGTTTATATTTTCTCGATATTTTGAGAGCAGTAAGGAGGCGCTTGCATTTTTCTTTTTTTCTATACTTGTCTTAACTTTTTCTGCTTTTTAACTATATTTCTATTTATTCTTGTTTTTCCCTTGGATGTCTGAGCCCCATTTTCTATATGAAAAACGCTTCCCCTTCTCCCTCTATTAGTGCTCATCCACGCGGAAAGTAGGATGAGAGAGAGAGAGAGAGAGAGAGAGAGAGAGAGAGAGAGAGAGAGAGAGAGAGAGAGAGAGAGAGAGAGAGAGAGAGAGAGAGAGAGAGAGAGAGAGAGAGAGAGAGAGAGAGAGAGAGAGAGAGAGAGAGAGATTTATACCTAATTTATGAAGACTACCGAAACCTCTGCTATCGCTAAAGTATTTGAAACTTTTTCAACAATCTCACTTTCTGAAACATCTTCACTCACTTATTTCCGATCACCAATACGGCTTCTTCAAGGTAATATCAGATGGTGACTTCCTGTCCCGTCGTACTCATGTATGATCATCACCTTTGAGGAACTGTAGGGAATGTTCGCATCGCCCTTGATATTTCTTAGGGTTTTGATAGTGAGTCACAAGGCCAAATTTCCTGCTTATGGCTTTACCCCTCCTTTCTGTTCTGATTCTCAGTTTTCTTTCTGGCCGTTTAATATCTGTGGTTGTACGGCGCAACATTTAGCTTATTCCCAGGCACCAGTGGTGTTCCACAGGGCTCTGGTCTTTCGCCTACTCTTTTTTTTTTTTTTATTTCATCAGCGATCTCCTTCAGTCCCCATCCTTCAATCTTTTCCAAGCCTCTCCCGACGATTCTACCCTTCATTTTTTATCTGCCTTTTCTAAACAATCTTCGTCAGCTACTCGTAATCAGCTTTGTAAAATTTTTTCTTCAACTCTCACCCCCGATATGCAGAGTATCTTGAGTGGGACACCCAAAATTTAATTAAAGTTAATGACTCCAAGACAGTTTCTGGCTATCTTTTTATCTTCTCGTGATTGCCGTATGGTCATCGAAACTAACGAAATTTACCTCCTTACTTCTATTAACTTATTAGGAATTTAGACAGATTTTAACTCGTCTTAGGGGAGTCACATACTCCAAATTTCTTAATATACATCTAAAAAATTGGGGGTTATATTTCAATTTCGTTATTATTATTACTCATTTAAGTATCCCTGCTTTGAATACTGATCTCACATGTGGAGTATCTCTTCTTATACTTATCTCCATGATAGGGTTGAATCTTAGGCAATCAGACTCCTTTATGGCCCTTCAACTACTTCTAATCTTGAGTCTCTTCGCCGTAAGGTATCATATTTTTCTTTTTTCTATCGCTACCACTTTCATCACTGCTCTCATGAGTAATGAATCCGCATTCCTTACCCCAGATGGCAAGGCCGTGCAACCCTCTTCAATCGGCCACATCTCACAGGTATTGTGTTGAGATTTATAGCACGCAGATTTGTTGGTGCAGTGACTGCTTCTTCCTATCCACCTCCAGACTCTATAGCTCTTGCCCTCCTTCTGTCTCTCCTAATTCTTATGACCTATCTCCTTCAAAAAGCGGATCCAACGTCACCCCAGGCCCAAATACTGCCATATCTCTAGGTCTTCATTACTTCAACTTGACGTAGTGGATATGGCTATTCCGCCGTACGCCACCACTGACGTATGAGTTTTAGACTTCCACTTGAACTCACACTTTATAAGATGACTGGGTTATCTCGCCGCTTGTCATCACTGACGTGGGGGCTATAGCTCTTCCACAGTATGCCGCCACTGTCGTGGAGGATATTGTTATTAACTCATCTAATGACACCACTGACGTAGGGCTTTTCCTCCTACGTTTATAGTTACTTATAATTATGGTAGCGTGGTCACAAGTTAATAAATGCTAGGTACCTGAAGGGTACAAGGTAAGAATGGACAATTAAGGTAACGTGGTCACAAGGCAAGAATGGACAAGCAGTAGTTCCTTTAATTATATTTATTCTAGAGTACAACACATCCGACGCTTCAATGCCCCTATGCCTCACATGGCCCAATGGCCCAATGGCCCAATGGCCCAATGGCCCAATGGCCCAATGGCCCAATGGCCCCCACCCTATGACTATCACAGTCTATGATCTATTCGTGCCCCTGGCAATATCTAACTAACTGTCCCTGCCCTGGGTGGCTCTTTAAATACCCCCAGGGGCAGGGCGTGGCTTAACATCCAATTCTCCAATGAAATCAGTCAGATCTAATCCTAGCAAATCAGCGCCAGGTTCAAAGTGGAATCCCTCCTACTTCCGGGGAGGGGTTATTGGGCATCTTCTCCTGGGCGTGGACCTGCGTACGAAACACCTGTTTATATGTGTTGCGGTTTAGGAAATGGCTAGCTTCCTGTCCTTTCTCGCCCTCCTCGATGCCAGGTCCATAAGTCTCACGGTTCCGGTCATATATTTCCTTGGCACTTTCTACAAACATTGTAATAAAATATCCGTGCCCTCGACCAACCGTTTCCGCTCCGGAAGTCATACGACAAACTATTCTTCCAGTCTGACTTCCCTATTGTACATCATTCTCTTATTTCTGCCTCGTTCTTATACTTCTACTTTTTTTCATCAATTTTTTCTTGGTGCCTGGCCCTGATGAGGGCAATTTTCTTGCCTGTCCTGGTGTCACACTCATAAAAATAAGTCTCTAGGTATGTCAATATTAATAATGTCTCTAGTATACCTAGGATGCTGATGAGCCTTAAAGAAGAAAATCTAAAATATCTAAAAAATATATTTAAGTTTTTCTTTTCAAAGGCTCATGATCATCATCATCGCCTCCAATGATGTGCTACGCTATGGGCTTCGTTGGAATTCTCTCTCTCCTCTCTCTCTCTCTCTCCTCTCTCTCTCTCTCTCTCCTCTCTCTCTCTCTCTCTCTCTCTCTCTCTGCTTATAAATTATGCATGACTTGGTTCGGAGTACGTGAGCATATCATGCTATGTTCACTTTCATTCATCAAACGTGAAAAAAAAAATACATATAAATAAATAAATAAGTTTTAGTGTTCAGTCTACACTAGTTAGTAATACAGTAACTTAAAGAGCTAAAGATTTAAGAATTATTACCCTTAAATATTTAAAGTATACTACACAATTACAAACAAACAAATAGATTAACAAAAAATAATCGAAAATTGGAATAAAACATACTGTGTTTTTCAAGCAGAACTGAAGAGACTTAAGAATAAAAATGCTGCATCACCACAGAGACAGGACAAGCCTGTAAAGAAAGAGAGAAATGGCCACTGAATTTGCTTATACATTTCTTTTTATCCAATTATTCATTTATGTCCATAACAGCTGAAAATGCATATACAAATACTGAGGGAAAGGTGACTATGGTGTACATGAAAAATACCGAGCCAAGAGACCAGCGTTATCTTAGAAGCTTCATAGAAAACACTATTTTAGGCATGACAATCAGAGAGAGAGAGAGAGAGAGAGAGAGAGAGAGAGAGAGAGAGAGAGAGAGAGAGAGAGAGAGAGAGAGAGAGAGAGAGAGAGAGAGAGAGAGAGAAATGTGTTCACGATAAATCTGCGATATCGTCATTAACTTAGCAGACACAAGGAGTACACCACTGAAAGTATGGTGACCAAATAGAGAAATGTATTCAATATAAGACTGAGTAAGTATTCATTATCATTAACAAAGTAGATTAACTGAGCACACTAATGATAGTCTGATAATCAGGTAAAGAGAAATATCTTCACAATAAGCCTGCGTTGTCACCAATGTAAACTTGGCAGGTGCATAAAAGATACATTACTAAAAAGTATGAAAAATAGACAGAGAGAAATATTAACACTGCATAGTCTTCATCATTAACTTTGCAGGCGTATTGCATAATCCGCTAGAACAATGATACCTGGGAGAGATTAGACTTTGCGAGAAGACTGCGTAGTCACCATCACACTGCAAGTATGATAAGTAGGAGAGAAATAGTTACACTAGCTTGAGCTTTGATAAAGGAAAAGTAACTAATCTGCAGTTAATGAACCTAACAGAGGAAATTACATAGAATATGAGCAGTTTCTGATGATGTAATAACAACCTACTCATAAACCTCGCCATATGTGGGTCGTCTGGAATGTTGTTGATTGGATAATTACTAAAGTTGCATAACTCATGTTCATAAAGTTTATGCTCATTAAGATTAATGTACTGCGTTCCACCCACCAATATTTGAAAACTAAAGCGAAAAACACGGCGATAGAGGTGGCTTTAATAAGGTTAATTATCATAATTAGCTTCAGGTATTTCAATACTAATTAGCTGGCCATCCGTTATACGAGATAACAGAATGCGTTTCATCTTTAATTCAATGAAGGATAAAAACTAATTATATACAGTACAAGAGAATATGGATTTTCTGCAATTATTTATACGTGCATTAGAGATATATCTGACACTCACGACTCCTTATATACTGGTCAGCTAATATTTGTAAGTCTGACCTGCTCCTAACAAAAAATGCCTTTCATCACTTCAACATTTCTAAAAACTAATTAAAGAGGGTCCTCGATTTACAACAGAGTTCCGTTCCTGAAAAGTATCAAAATCCGATTTTCATCATAAGTCAGAACACACCTGAATACGTACCAAGGTCCCCCACCTATGTTATAAATAAATAATCCAAAACATAGAAACATTTTCTATGTCCATACTCTAAGACATATAAATAGTAAAAGTACACTGTATAGTATTGCTTACCTTTACTCGTGTAAACTAAAACATAAAGATAGTAAAAATACACTATACAGTATTCCTTATCTTTACTCGTGTGGTTGTCTTGAACACTGGAAAGATCGTTGCAAGAGAGGGAGAGACAAGTATATAAGGAGGAGGAAGCTGGAGAGGCAGATGAATCTGGAGAGGCAAAAGAACCTGTAACAGATGCTGGAGATACTGGAGTAGGTGAGTCTATCGAGGCAGCTGTTGTAGAGGGTACAGAATCTGTTGATGGTGGCTCTACCTTCACAAAGTCTTGGTCGAGACGAGTCAGGAAGGATGCTGTCTTCTTCTCCTCCCAAAGTTCCCTGTAACACCCCAGGGAATCCATGACCCCTTGCAACCTTAGTGTACCTGGCAGTGTTGGAGTCCTAAGCCTCTAACTTTGCCAGTCCTTCCTCTATCAGGGCAAAACCTTCCTCCACGTCCCTTTTTGTGAATCTCTTGGGCTCATGACTTGGTACTTCTTTCTCCTTTTAAGCCATCTGCTTTTCCAGTTGAATGAAGTCCTCAGCAAATAACTCCTCCCCATTAGATTTCAGCAACTCTCTTACATCATCAGGCCCCAACTCCAAATTAAGATCCTTACTCAAGGCAACATCATTCTTGGTGACAGTCTCAACTGTCTCCTCAAAGCCATGGAAGTCTTTCACAAACTGGGGAAACAGCTTCTTCCAGATGCCATTCAAGTTCCTCTGCTTAGCCTCCTCCCAAGAATCAGCAATATTTTTCTCTTCATAAAGAATATTGTACAATTTCCAAAACTCCTTGAAAGTCAAGTTCTTGTTCTTATCAGTTGCCCTGAGAGCCAAAGCAATTGTCCTTCAGAGGTAGTAGACCTTGAAAGAAGCAATGACAGCCTGATCCATTGGCTGCAAGAGGGAAGTGGTATTACATGGAAGGTAAACCACCTAGATATTTAGTATGAAAGTCATCCAAATGGATGGGGTGACCAGAGGCATTGTCCAGTACTAGCAACACTTTAATGTGCAGATCCTTGAAAGTATAGTGCCTTTCCACTGATGGCACAAAATGGTTGCTGAACCAGTCCTCAAAAATCAGAATTGTCATCCAAGCCTTCTTGTTGGACTTCCAGATGACAGGCAGTTGACCCTTCCAAATGTCCTTCAGTGTCCATGGATTTTCTGCAAAGTAAACCAACAAGGGCTTCAGCTTGAAGTCTCCACACAGCATTAGCCCCCATTGGCTAAGTCAGTCTCTCCTTGCTGACTTTATGGCCTTGTGCTGTTTCCTCCTCCTTGACGATGTATGTATAACTATGCTTCCTCCTTGACGATGTATGTACAACTATGCTTCCAGAGCAAGTCAGACTCATGCATGTTAAATACTTGTTCGGCACAGAAATCACCTCCCTATTTATTTTTACTAACACATTGGGAAACTATTTTCCTCTTTATCATCACAACTAGAACTTCACCTTGCATCCTTAGATTATGCATATTAGCACGAATATTAAAACACATAAATCAATCCCTACTAGCCATAAAATCTTCACTTTCACTCCCTTCCCCCTTTTCCCTTTTCAAGGCATTGAACAATCTTAGAATTCTCCTGAATCAACAGGAGGCTCGCTGGGATACGCCATTGATGTTTGCCATCCATTCAAAGCACTAATAACCATTCCATCTCATTCATTAGTCCACTATGTTGCTTATTAATCACAGTAGACATCAAGGGAGCAGAGCCTTTCACATGTGTAAAGATATGATCTTCATCTTTTTTTATCATCGCCATGGTCGAACGGGCTAACCAAGTGTGTGACAAATGACCATTTTATTATGTTTACTTTAATTTTCATAATGAAGGTTATCCTTTTATTTGAAGCACTACCATCAGAATAACCAATACACTTAGGAGGTATAGTACAGGTCCATAACAAGCGAAAACGAGTGAAACCAACAAAAGAGCGACGAGAACGAGGACAAAATGACGCCTGAGAATGAACTGAGCAATGCTTTACTTCTTATTTTCAGTCTTATGCCACGTGACCATGTATTTTTTCACCATGCTCACAAAACTATTTTGCATGGCGATCATATTTATGGCTACATTTTTTGTAATTTTGTAAACAAATTCAATCTAATGCCTTTCGATAACCAAATACATAAATAAATAAATATAAATAAAACCATTTACTTGATATCGATGTTTACAACAATGCCGCGTGACAATACACTAGTCCACCATGCTCAACAAACTGTTCGCATGATCATATGTACGTCTACGTATTTGGTAATTTTGTAAATGTAGTAAATCTAATTCCTTCAAATAATCAAATACATAAACATATAAATAGATAAAGACATCAACTCTATATACACATACACAACAGTGCTACTAGATGTGTATTCGTCAGACACGCTCACAAACTATTCAGTGGGCAAAGTTTGCATATACCACACAAACCAATTAAGTCAAAGAATTGATTAATTAACAATATATCAATAAAATAGGGGCTTGTGTCTTAACGACGAAACATCGTAACTTGAGGACAACGTAAAATAAGGACATCCTGTAAGCCCATTCTATTATAACGCACCTATGTGTGGAAAAGCAAGGGTGTGTTGCCTACACAAGGAACCGACAATTTAGCCCATCTCTTTAAAAGTCAAAATAAGATAGCAAACTATGTATACAATGATGAGGAGGAGGAATCTAAAGTACCAATAACATACCCCATAATCTCAAAACGTACATAGTCTGAGCATTCAAAGACACTGTTTAAGTAGTGACCTCGCATATCTAATGAATATTTTGCTGAGACAGCTAATCTGACAGAAACAATCACTCAATGAGTGCCACTGGTCTCTCCTCAAAATTCCCAAGAGCTTATGACAAAACAATGTTATATGATACCACCTGAGGAATCATTTCTCGAGCCCTTCTGAATACATTTAGATAAGGAAAAATGTCCCTTTCCCAAAAACAAAATATCATAACTAGAAGCTAAAGTCTTACGCGATCATATAAGTTCTAGGGAGGGTCATAAATGGCATAATAAAGTCGTAAAAAGGAGGTTGTGTCATATCATATCACATAAAAAGCTGTTGAGGTTCTCTCGCACTCTATATTCGAAAGTCCCACATAAACGCACAACACTGTGTTGGTGAGAGTCCTTACAAATATCTCAAAATTATGGAAAACACCTATATCATCATAAAATAAAAAAAATGGCTTCTAGTATCATTCTCTGTTATAGAGTTTATTAAGTATATTAAGAAGCAATTAATTTGGGTTACTCAGCAAAGAACAATGCATTATTATTATTATTTTTATTATTATTATTATTATTATTATTATTATTATTATTATTATTATTATTATTATTATTATTATTATTATTATTATTATTATTATTATTATTGATCTCTATCAACCTATTTATTGATCATTACTTCATAATCTCTCTAATAAAAAATAAGAGAGAACTAGTATTCAATGTATTGATTCTTCCAAATCTGGAAACATTGTTTCTCACAGTACCACAGTATGTCTCCCTTTAATTTTAAATCTAACATTTTCCATAGGTTGTACTTGTATGCTACTACATTTCTCATATTTGTGAAAGGTGAAACTTTAACTAAAGAGGATAGCCTGATGATAAAGTTGACCCTGAAAACACTAATCGACTAGATGAAACTGACGTGGCTGTTAGTGTCATGGGATGTTTTGTGCTTCACCTTCAGTGAATGCCATTAGAACAGGGCCATTTCCTTAGTGCAATGCTTATATTATGCTTTGTGAGGCCAAGAGGGTAGTTAAAGGATGTAACAAGACTCAAAGCATTAGCGAATACCGTTCTCTTTCTTTCTCTCACACAAAAAAAAAATTCTGAGAATATCAAGCAATTATTCAATACAGGGGATACATCTGTTTATTTGGTCAAGCAACTTAGGGAATTTTTACTTAAGAAGATCTACACAGATATGAATCTGTAAGCCTGAAATATTACCAGCTTCTATATTCCAGCTTTCAAATGACCTACTACTGATAATCACATTTTCTTCACAGATATAACATATTCATCAGTACAACTAAAAGCAATCAAACAATGGAAGTGTGTAAGTGTATATGAATACACAATATGTGCTTCATATAGATATTTGCATGCATTGTGCAATTATATCAACATATACAAAACTATCTATCTACATACAAAGACCAAAATCCCTCTTTTATGGGGAGTGGCTGAGTCAGAGCAAACAACTGACTCTTTTTGGGAAGAAACAATAAAGAAGGAGATTCCAAGTCCCCAAGCTCCTCCAATTTAGTCGACTTTTATGACACACATTGGGAACATGGAGGGGTATGTCCCCCCCCCTTTAAGGGATATAAAATACTGGGTACTGAAAAGAAACTGAGTTACGGCAAGGAATGTGCCATATATTATTCATAACCATTCAAGTGTTCATAGCATGATCGAGTCGTAGCCTCAGTTTTTCCTACCTCTTACCCTTACTTACAAAAAAAGCTTTGCATGTTTTCATAGTATCATGGTAATACAAAAGCTTTCTGGCAATAAAGTAACACTGGGACGGCAAAGATAGACCTCATCAAGCCCAAGCACCAAGAAAACAGTTAAGTAGAAATAGCAGCTTAAGAGCAAGGCAATTATAAGAAAATGATAAACTTAAAAAAATACAGGATGAGAGAATAGTAAAAATAATGAAGACCTAACAATAATAAGAAAAAAATAAAAAGCAACGAGAAACAGAGATGTGGAGTGCTATGAATAGTCATAGGAATGGAAAATAAAAGATGCATAACGAAAACACTATAATGCAGAATATACGAATATCCAAAAGATAATGAGAATTATAATTCAGAAACCCTTGACACGTGAATATTAATATATTTCCAGCATGAAAAGTATTACACTCACAACAACAACTTCCTAAAACTAATACAATATATAAAAATAAGCAAAAACAGTACAGAAAATTATCATACAGGACAACGGTCTTTCTTGCAACGAAAGATGTCAATATTCACAAAACTATATTCCTAAAAAGAATAAATTATACCAAATCACACCATCGAACAAGGAAAATTTCTGTAATGAGGAAATAAACATGCTTCGCTAGCAATGAAAACTCCTATTACTCAGCAATTTATTCCTGAAAAGAATAGTACATAAAAATAAGTAAATTTGATAGAGAAAATTCTAGAAAACACACTATATTCAACCTCTGATTGAATAAAGTCAGAGGAGCAAGCATGATCATTACTCTTTCATGATATAGCTATGCCTCAAAAGGATAGGTTATCGTTTTTTGCTCCAACAAAAAGTGCTGCATGTACATTTCTATATTCAAAACCTAATAGATTCTTTCTCTGATCGATTGAGACAAGCAAGCAAATGATGATTATACCGTTTCCATGATACAGCTATCACGCACCAGGTCTGTTCGTTGTATTTTGCTCTAAAAAAAAAAAACCATGTAGCTGTCCTTTCTAGTTTAGTACGTATGCTTCTATACTCAAGTGGAAGCGGGAGGAGAACTGACATCATGAAGAACATCTTCACTTTGCTAATATTTGCAACTTGCTTCTTTCAGTACTTGACTTTCAAAGTGAAACACATTGGTAATAACATTTGTCCTCCTAATACAATGAGAACTCAAGAAGTGACTGCACATCACAAGGTATAATGGGAAGAGTTTCAACGCATCTGTTCTAGCTAAGCTGAGATAAAAATATTAACACATTTAGTACTATCAGCTATAGGTTAAGCATGAAACTAAACAGAGAGAATTCATTATTCTGTATATACTCTTTAGGGTGTTTTCATTGACATTTGGATTCCTCATTCCATTATATTAAATCTAATAACCTCGGTATATACTAATGCAAACCTAAACATCATACCAGACGGAAAAGTGTTTCAGTTGAACTAATGAACAAATATTAAGCTAAATCTTGATCAAAGCAGTCCTTATTAGTTGAATGCAATAATCTAAAATGAGATAATTAAAGCCTTTACTCATATTAACAAAGTAAAATAAAATAAAATATATAAAATTTTTCAGTATTAAGTAAAAATAAGTAAAAGTACTATAATCAAGATGTGAAATATTGTTTTCAAATTAAATATTCAAATTGCAGAAAACGTTCTCTACAAAAAAGGCCTGGTATTCTACTCAGTGCTTTGAGAGGGATCATTTACAGTCTGTTAATAATGTGTGCAGTTATTGCCAATAATATTAATGTTATTTTTAAGTAATAGCCCTTGCACAGTACATTGTACTCTGTATTGTGCTTACAGTTGACAAAGGAAACGGTGGTGAGACAGGGTGTGTCATGTCCAGAAGAGGCCCTGACATTCAGAAGGGTGAAACACATGCAGATAAAATGACTTAGTGCCAAGATATATACCACTCACCCTACCCAGTGCATGAAGAAACCAGGTCAAAATTTATTACATAGTCTCAACAATAATGAAAAAGATATATATATATATATATATATATATATATATATATATATATATATATATATATATATATATATATATATATATATATATATATATATATATATATATACATATATATATATATATATATATATATATATATATATATATATATATATATATATATATATATATATATATATATATATATATATATATATATATATATATATATATATATATATATATATATATATATATATATATATATATATATATATATATATATATATATATATATATATATACATATATATATATATATATATATATATATATATATATATATATATATATATATATATATATATATATATATATATATATATATATATATATATATATATATATATATATATATATATATATATATATATATATATATATATATATATATATATATATATATATATATATATATATATATATATATATATATATATATATATATATATATATATATATATATATATATATATATATATATATATATATATATATATATATATATATATATATATATATATATATATATATATATATATATATATATATATATATATATATATATATATATATATATATATATATATATATATATATATATATATATATATATATATACATACATATATATATATATATATATATATATATATATATATATATATATATATATATATATATATATATATATATATATATATATATATATATATATATATATATATATATACATATATATATATATATATATATATATATATATATATATATATATATATATATATATATATATATATATATATATATATATATATATATATATATATATATATATATATATATATATATATATATATATATATATATATATATATATATATATATATATATATATATATATATATATATATATATATATATATATATATATATATATATATATATATATATATATATATATATATATATATATATATATATATATATATATATATGAATCATTTTTTTACCCCGACCGGGACTCGAACCTAGGACTTATGATTACTAAGTCAAGGCGCTACCACTACACCACAGAAGGTTAAAAGGAACCCAACCTTATAGCTTATATCTGCTATACTTAGGAATGAACGCATTCTAACTGAATGCCACTATGTTCATATTACAGATTCCCCAACCTCACTCGTGGCTTCATTTTAGCATTTAATTCAAATCCCAATCTCATTCGGGCCATGAAATTATCCAATAAGCACATTACATATGTGAAAACATGAATCATTTTTTTACCCCGACCGGGACTCGAACCTAGGACTTATGATTACTAAGTCAAGGCGCTACCACTACACCACAGAAGGTTAAAAGGAACCCAACCTTATAGCTTATATCTGCTATACTTAGGAATGAACGCATTCTAACTGAATGCCACTATGTTCATATTACAGATTCCCCAACCTCACTCGTGGCTTCATTTTAGCATTTAATTCAAATCCCAATCTCATTCGGGCCATGAAATTATCAAATAAGCACATTACATATGTGAAAACATGAATCATTTTTTTACCCCGACCGGGACTCGAACCTAGGACTTATGATTACTAAGTCAAGGCGCTACCACTACACCACAGAAGGTTAAAAGGAACCCAACCTTATAGCTTATATCTGCTATACTTAGGAATGAACGCATTCTAACTGAATACCACTATGTTCATATTACAGATTCCCCAACCTCACTCGTGGCTTCATCTTAGCATTTAATTCAAATCCCAATCTCATTCGGGCCATGAAATTATCAAATAAGCACATTACATATGTGAAAACATGAATCATTTTTTTACCCCGACCGGGACTCGAACCTAGGACTTATGATTACTAAGTCAAGGCGCTACCACTACACCACAGAAGGTTAAAAGGAACCCAACCTTATAGCTTATATCTGCTATACTTAGGAATGAACGCATTCTAACTGAATGCCACTATGTTCATATTACAGATTCCCCAACCTCACTCGTGGCTTCATTTTAGCATTTAATTCAAATCCCAATCTCATTCGGGCCATGAAATTATCAAATAAGCACATTACATATGTGAAAACATGAATCATTTTTTTACCCCGACCGGGACTCTAACCTAGGAATTATGATTACTAAGTCAAGGCGCTACCACTACACCACAGAAGGTTAAAAGGAACCCAACCTTATAGCTTATATCTGCTATACTTAGGAATGAACGCATTCTAACTGAATGCCACTATGTTCATATTACAGATTCCCCAGCCTCACTCGTGGCTTCATTTTAGCATTTAATTCAAATCCCAATCTCATTCGGGCCATGAAATTATCAAATAAGCACATTACATATGTGAAAACATGAATCATTTTTTTACCCCGACCGGGACTCGAACCTAGGACTTATGATTACTAAGTCAAGGCGATACCACTACACCACAGAAGGTTAAAAGGAACCCAACCTTATAGCTTATATCTGCTATACTTAGGAATGAACGCATTCTAACTGAATGCCACTATGTTCATATTACAGATTCCCCAACCTCACTCGTGGCTTCATTTTAGCATTTAATTCAAATCCCAATCTCATTCGGGCCATGAAATTATCAAATAAGCACATTACATATGTGAAAACATGAATCATTTTTTTACCCCGACCGGGACTCGAACCTAGGACTTATGATTACTAAGTAATTATATATCTCCTAAGTATAGCAGATATAAGCTATAAGGTTGGGTTCCTTTTAACCTTCTGTGGTGTAGTGGTAGCGCCTTGACTTAGTAATCATAAGTCCTAGGTTCGAGTCCCGGTCGGGGTAAAAAAATGATTCATGTTTTCACATATGTAATGTGCTTATTTGATAATTTCATGAACATAAGAACATAAGAATAGAGGACACTGCAACATGCCTACTGGCACACACGAGGCAGCTCCATTTTTGAATTGTATTTTTAGCATGTCTAACTTATTTTATTCTACTCTACTTATTTATTCTATTTTTCTGTTTATGATTTTTCTAATAAGCACTAACCTATTCATACCCACCCTACCTCTGTCATATGTCTATCTAATCTACATTTGAAGGTGTCTAAGGTATTGGCATTTACTGTCCTACTAGGAAGCTTGTTCCATGCATCAGCTACTGTATTACCAAACCAATTTTTACCAATTTCCCTTCTGAACCTAAATTTATCAAGCTTAAATCCATTATTACGAGTTCTGGTTTGATCATGAATTTTTAAAACTATTAATATCTCCCTTGTTAATCCCTTTAAACCATTTATACACTTCAATCATATCCCCCCTAACTCTTCGCCTCTCTAGAGAATGTAGATTAAGTTTTTTTAATCTGTCCTCATATGTTAGATTTCTGATATTGTGTATCATCTTGGTCATTCTTCGCTGCACTCTCTCCAAGGATTCAATTTCCATTCTATAATAGGGTGACCAGAACTGCACAGCATAATCTAAATGGGGCCTAACTAATGCAAGATAGAGCTGCAAAATAACTTTTTCCGTCCTATTGCTAACGCTTCTTGAGATAAATCCTAAAATTCTGTTTGCTTTATTTCTGACTGCTGTGCATTACTCTCTTGGCTTAAGACTACTACTCACAAGAACTCCCAAATCCCTTCCACACTGAGAACTCATGATTTCATGGTTATTTAGCTTATAACTAGTATTGTCTTTTATAGTACCCATTTTAACTACTTTACACTTTTTCAACATTAAATTCCATTTGCCATTTGTCCGGACATTAAGATAATCTATTTAGATCTTCCTGTAAAGCATGAATGTCTTCTTTTCCATTTATAGTTCTACCTATTTTAGTGTCATCTGCGAATTTACTTAGGTTACTACTGATATCCGAATCCAGATCATTTAGATATACGATGAATAATAGGGGACCCAGTACCGAGCCTTGTGGAACCCCGCTAGTAACCGAGCCCCACTCTGATTTCTCTCCATTTATGCAAACCCTCTGTTTTATGTCTTTTAACCATTGTTTGATCCATCTGAGAACAGCTCCTCCTATACCAGGAGGATGAGATTGGAATTTGAATTAAATGCTAAAATGAAGCCACAAGTGAGGTTGGGGAATCTGTAATATGAACATAGTGGCATTCATTTAGAATGCGTTCATTCCTAAGTATAGCAGATATAAGCTATAAGGTTGGGTTCCTTTTAACCTTCTGTGGTGTAGTGGTAGCGCCTTGACTTAGTAATCATAAGTCCTAGGTTCGAGTCCCGGTCGGGGTAAAAATATGATTCATGTTTTCACATATGTAATGTGCTTATTTGATAATTTCATGGCCCGAATGAGATTGGGATTTGAATTAAATGCTAAAATGAAGCCACGAGTGAGGTTGGGGAATCTGTAATATGAACATAGTGGCATTCAGTTAGAATGCGTTCATTCCTAAGTATAGCAGATATAAGCTATAAGGTTGGGTTCCTTTTAACCTTCTGTGGTGTAGTGGTATCGCCTTGACTTAGTAATCATAAGTCCTAGGTTCGAGTCCCTGTCGGGGTAAAAAAATGATTCATGTTTTCACATATGTAATGTGCTTATTTGATAATTTCATGGCCCGAATGAGATTGGGATTTGAATTAAATGCTAAAATGAAGCCACGAGTGAGGCTGGGGTATCTGTAATATGAACATAGTGGCATTCAGTTAGAATGCGTTCATTCCTAAGTATAGCAGATATAAGCTATAAGGTTGGGCTCCTTTTAACCTTCTGTGGTGTAGTGGTAGCGCCTTGACTTAGTATTCATAAGTCCTAGGTTCGAGTCTCGGTCGGGGTAAAAAAATGATTCATGTTTTCACATATGTAATGTGCTTATTCGATAATATATATATATAAATAAATAAATATATATATATATATATATATATATATATATATATATATATATATATATATATATATATATATATATATATATATATATATATATATATATATATATATATATATATATATATATATATATATATATATATATATATATATATATATATATATATATATATATATATATATATATATATATATATATATATATATATATATATATATATATATATATATATATATATATATATATATATATATATATATATATATATATATATATATATATATATATATATATATATATATATATATATATATATATATATATATATATATATATATATATATATATATATATATATATATATATATATATATATATATATATATATATATATATATATATATATATATATATATATATATATATATATATATATATATATATATATATATATATATATATATATATATATATATATATATATATATATATATATATATATATATATATATATATATATATATATATATATATATATATATATATATATATATATATATATATATATATATATATATATATATATATATATATATATATATATATATATATATATATATATATATATATATATATATATATATATATATATATATATATATATATATATATATATATATATATATATATATATATATATATATATATATATATATATATATATATATATATATATATATATATATATATATATATATATATATATACATATACATATATATATATATATATATATATATATATATATATATATATATATATATATATATATATATATATATATATATATATATATATATATATATATATATATATATATATATATATATATATATATATTATATATATATATATATATATATATATATATATATATATATATATATATATATATATATATATATATATATATATATATATATATATATATATATATATATATATATATATATATATATATATATATATATATATATATATATATATATATATATATATATATATATATATATATATATATATATATATATATATATATATATATATATATATATATATATATATATATATATATATATATATATATATATATATATATATATATATATATATATATATATATATATATATATATATATATATATATATATATATATATATATATATATATATATATATATATATATATATATATATATATATATATATATATATATATATATATATATATATATATATATATATATATATATATATATATATATATATATATATATATATATATATATATATATATATATATATATATATATATATATATATATATATATATATATATATATATATATATATATATATATATATATATATATATATATATATATATATATATATATATATATATATATATATATATATATATATATATATATATATATATATATATATATATATATATATATATATATATATATATATATATATATATATATATATATATATATATATATATATATATATATATATATATATATATATATATATATATATATATATATATATATATATATATATATATATATATATATATATATATATATATATATATATATATATATATATATATATATATATATATATATATATATATATATATATATATATATATATATATATATATATATATATATATATATATATATATATATATATATATATATATATATATATATATATATATATATATATATATATATATATATATATATATATATATATATATATATATATATATATATATATATATATATGTGAACTGTGGTGGACGGATGTGAGGGGAGTTGCCAACGATGAAGCGGTGGGTGTAAACCAGCTGTGGCTGTCGGGTCTCATTGTAGTCTATCCTTGCCCGCCTGCTTTGTGGTGACCCAGGCAGGGTGGAAGGGGGAGATATTGCAAATCTTTATCCCCAAAGAGCTGCGAGGAGTGGTTGAGGTGTGTGTGGATCGCGTTGAAAGCACGTTTCTAGGCTCGGCAACCCCCCTTACAAGATTGAATGAGCATATATATATATATATATATATATATATATATATATATATATATATATATATATATATATATATATATATATATATATATATATATATATATATATATATATATATTATATATATATATATATATATATATATATATATATATATATATATATATATATATATATATATATATATATATATATATATATATATATATATATATATATATATATATATATATATATATATATATATATATATATATATATATATATATATATATATATATATATATATATATATATACATATATATATCTTTTTTCTTACCCATATTTCTCTGATCATCAGATTATTTGTGCAATCATCTGCGAAGCAGATCCCAAGTGCCAAGGCTTCTGTCACAATGGTAATCTCAAGATCTGTAGGACATCTCATGCCCAACTGATATCTGCTCAATCTGCAGCCGTATCTGATACAGATTACGAGATGTTCTGGTTCGGTTAGTGTTAAGTCAAGAGATGTTATCCAGTGCTGTATTTACGACAAAAATATACAATTCACAATCAACACGTTATAGTCACTCTTCCAAGTTCAGCTAACCTAGCACAACTCATGTAGTTTGAAAAGTTACAACTAAATTATTTTTAATAAGCCAAGAAATCTAGATGAACGCTTTAGATAAAAAATACTCAAGTAAATATATCACACCAATTATAAGCAAACAGAAGACTATGTTATGAATCAGTACTAATATCTATTAATATAAAATAAGCAGGGTGCCAGAGAACTCTGTAATATCTTGTTTCTTTTATCATATCAACAGACTATGGAGGTTACACTCGTGTGGGGGAAAAAGCCTACTTGCACGTCGCTGTGAATGAGGACATATGGGCGGCCCAGATAGGATGTGTCAACACTGGTGGAACAGTTGCTGTTCCAATGGTAAGTCAGATAAGAGAGAAGAAACCAGCAATTGAATTTCTAGGAATTGATGCTTATTTTATGCTACGATGACAGTGATCTTTTTAATAGCAACACAGTAACCTTTCTGCTGTCACGGATTTTTTTAAAATCCAAGAACATGAAGACCTATAAGAGTAATAAGTATGGCCAAATGAGTTTGTAATACCTGACACAATGTCAAGTACCAATGCTATTACCTATTGTCGTGGTGCTGATATACAAAATCAATGTTGGCATGGTTTCACGATACAAACAAGACTTACTACACTTATATACCAGATCAAAGGAGTCAGTTTTTCATACTTTTTCTTAAAATATAGGAAACTTATTTTACGTTTAATGTGTCTCTATTAGCCTAGTCCCCATTTGAGGATGGATACAGACAGAGCAAAGCTAGAGAATTAAGGCTGGATGCTTTCCTATCACCCATCCTAAGGCTGGAACATGGGTTCGTCGCCTCCCATTTCATGCTTTTTCCTAACTACACTACGGCTTAAATAACAGGTCATCTAATTTTTTAAAACTGAAATCAAATTCTTGAACACTTTAGAAGTGCAATTGAACACGAAGCTCGGGAATTTGATGCCTTCTACCATATCATTTGCACAAGGAGTCTACAAATAAAAATGTGTTCATCTGAACAATATTCAATACATTGTGCTATATGTATTGCTTAGCATATGGTATATACAAAATATATAAACGTCTTTTTAAAGGAATGGCTGAGTCAAAGAAAAACCTTAATCTTTGTGGGGAAAAAATCCTAAGAATGGGATTCCCAGTCCTCAGACTACACCCCATTTAGCTGACTTTTACAATATAGAGGAACACTGAGGAAGTATATCCCCTCAGGGGGTAAAAAGTATAGTACAATAGTACTATAACAGTACTTACAAGATACTGTACATATCAAAAATAGTACTAATGATGATTTTGATATTTCATGTGCAACTATACTAAGTAACGTCTCTACTCTTGTCTTATGCAGAATGCAAAGGAAAATGAGGCCATATTATCCGTGAGTGGTGGAATTGAAGTTTGGAGCCTGGTGGATGATATTGCAGTGACCGGCCAGTGGATCAATAAATTAACAGGTAAATATACAGTTTTTATGTAAGATAATACTTAAAAATTAATTTTCTTTTTTATACACAGAGTCCTATTCAGCAGAAGGGGTATCTGATATTACAGACCACTGTAAACCATGCACGTTATCAGAGTATATTAGATTGGGTTGATCGAGGGACAGGACATTCTCTCTTTGTACTCTCCTCCTGGCACTTATCTTAGAGGAGACCATATACAGCATCAGTTTGCAATGCTTCATTTTATTTGATTCACATTTATGGTTGCGACTTCAGTTGGATAATTGATATAATACCAAAATATAGTGATAAAAATGATGACGATGATGATAATAATAATACTAATAAAATAATCGATGTACATGGCCCCATTCTCCCTTGCATGAGGGGTGGCCAACCCATGATCCACACATACTTCAATTCCTCTTAACTCCTTGGGATAAAGGATTGCCACATATCCCCCCTCCCACTCTGCTTGGGTCATCCACAAAGTAAGATGGCAAGAAAATTCTACAGGTAGGCCAAAAGTTTCAGCTGGTTTACCCCTACTGCTTCATCACATGGCAACTCCCTTCACACCCATTCATCACAGTTCACTGAGCTAGCATTGTGATTAGTCCCTTTGGCCAGTGTCACCTATACACAGTCTGCCTCCACTCCTTCCTATCTCTTGTATGCTTTTTTCCGTGCTCCACGGACATTCCTCGAGCATTCAGTACCCTTTTCACACCATCCATTCATCTCCTTCTATGGCTTTCTCTTGGCCTTATTCCAAACAATTCTGCATTACACATTCTCCTCGCTATTCGTTCATCACTCATTCTTCCCATATGTCCAAACCAAGTCTATACTATCTGGTCTTAACTATTCCATAGCTCTCTTTAAGCACCAATTTTCTGCTTGACTTCCTCCTTCCTAGCTCTATCTATTCTAGATATACCAATCACACTTCTCAAACACCTCATCTCCATTACATTTGTTCTATTCATTCTCTCTTCCATTACAAGCCTCTGTTCCATATAATGCGCTGTCTGCACAATCACACATACATTTATCCTTCTCTCTGCATTCGTTCTTAAATATTTTCTTTCATATACATTTTTCAATCCAATCAGACATTTAGAACCTTCCTTAACTCTATGACTTACCTCCGCATTCACTTGTCCATTCCTCGCTACATGCAACCCCAGATTCTCAAAACTCTTTAAGCAACTCCCCATTAACTCCTACATTCAATCTGCCAACATTAGCAGTTCTCGTGCATGTCATGACTACTTTTACCAAAATTCATTCGCAACTTCCTTCTTTCACACCATAACAAACTCAGTCACCAAAAGATTCAGTTCGTTTTCAGTATCAGCCACCAGTGTTGTGTCATCCACAATTAGCATTTAATTCAATTTCCACAACCTCCCATACTCATCCACTAATTCCAAGCCTCTGTGTAATACTCTCATCTACTTCCCTTACCACTCCATCCATATGCACATTACTTAACCATGGCGACATTACACAACCTTGACGTAACTCTACATCCACCTAAAACTAATGACTCATACCATTCCAGACTTTCATATATGTTCTGCTATTCATGTAAATACTATTCGGTATTCAACAAATTTCCACTCATATACTCCACGACGTCTCTCTATCAACTTAGTCATACGTTTTCTCTAAATTCATAAAAGGCCAAAAAGTGCCACAAGCTCTCTCTAAGAACTTCTCTCACACCTGTTTTACCACAAAAACCTGATCCATACATCCTCTTCCTATCCTGAGCCCCAATCAATTTTTCAGCACCTTTCCTAATTCTCTCAATTAACATTCTTATATATACCTTACCAAATTCATTTAACAAACTAAATCCTCTAAAAATACTATAGTCATACTTATCTCCTTTCCTTTTATAAAGTGGAACAACACTTTATAAAAGTGGGACTCTCCCTCTCCTGAAACATACATTCAGCTACCTAACCATCCACTGTACTAATTCCCCACCTTTTGAGAAGCATTCTACATGACACCCTCTATCCCTGGTGCTTTACCTGCTTTCACTGGTCTCATTGCCAATAATTATGATAATAATAATTCTCTTATACATGATGACTCGTCCTTTATAAACCAGCAAGATAGCCAGAAACATAATAGCAGAACCAAGTCAAAAGGACTACTCTTTCTTAATTGGTCAGATTTGGTGAGTTTTCCTCTTTGCTTTTAGGCACACATAAAAGTCAAGGGGGGAGAATAATTGCAAATTCCCCATTTTTCTGAACATTAAGTGCCTATTGCAAATTGCTAGTAGACAAAATAATTGTGATAGAGATATAGGCTGAATATTTCATGGAACTACCAAATGAGTGAGGAAGATAACAGAGGCAGTGATTGTGACTGTGGGAAATGAATAAAAAATGCTAATGCTAAATGATGAGAATGATAGAGAAATATTTAAAGATGAGGAACATTTGGCATTGAGAGCAATGAGGCAGGTAAAGCACCAGGGTTAGATGGGTGTCATGTAGCATGTTGTCAGCAGGAAAGGAAGCTTTATTAGTATGGATTGTTAGGTCGTGGAATGCATGCTTCGGGAATGGGAAGGTCTCGCAGACTGGAGGAATGCATGTGTTGTTCCACTTTATAAAGAGAAAGGAGATAAGTATGAGCAAAGTAAGTTTAAAGGAATTAATTTGTTCAATGTAGTTGGTAAGGTATGTGGAAGGATGCTAATCGGAAAACTCAGGAGAGGTACTAAGAGATTGCACGGGGAAGAGTAATATGGGTTCAGAAGTGGAAAAGGATGCATGGATCAGATGTTTGTGGTAACACAGTTGTGTGAGAAGTTCTTATAGAAAAGTAGGGACACTCATTAGGCGTCAAAGGATTTAGAGAAATTGTATGGTAGGGTTGTTGGAGAGGCATTGTGGAGCTTGTTATGGCTGTATGGAATAAGTGGAATTTGTTGAATGAGGTCAAGAGTTTTACAAAAATAGTAAAGCATATGTGAGAGTTGGGAATGATATGAGAAATTGGTTGAAGTGATTGTAGGGTTACATTAAGGTTGTGTAATATCACCGTGGGTGCTTAATGTGTATATGGATGGAGTGGTAAGGGAAGTAAATGAATGAGTACTATACAGAGGCTTGGACATAGTGGGTGAGTAAGGATGGTTGTGGAAATAGAATCAATTGCTATTCACAGATGACACAGCACTGGTGGCTGATACTGAGAATGAATTGACTTATTTGGTGAATGAGCTTGTTAGGGTGTGTGAAAGAAGGAAGACATGGATGAATACTGATAAGACTGAAATCATGAGATGCACAGGGAATGTTAATCTTTTCAGAATGAATGCAGGATAGAATGAGGTAGTTGCTTGCAGTTAATAGTTTTGAGTATCTGAGGTTGTACATAGCAATGAATGGACAATTGGATGCGGAGGTAAGGTCATTCAGTTACACAATACCACGTGGCTCATGTCATGCAGCTTAAAAAAACTGCAACTTATTGAAGGCAACTACACAATAGCTGTGTGGCTCAAGTCCTGCAGTTGAGCAGTACTGTAACTAGCCTCAGGTAGTTATTCAACATTTTGAGGCAAAATGTATGCAGTTATATATTACCATGGCTAACTCAAACTTTATTATGTTCCCTTAATTTGATTACTCTACGCTTGTGCTTGATAAAAAAAAGTACTCTGACTGATTTTATATTACTATGCAGGACAACCTGTAAGCTACACAAACTGGAAACCTAATGAGCCATCATCAGGGACGAATGAGCACTGCGTCATCCTTACTGCGGGTGGGTGGAATGACTTTGGCTGTGCTAATAAACGTCACTACATGTGCGAAATATCCGTCTAATTTCAACGAAGACTAATATTTACTTTCTGCTAGTGTGATTAGCTTCATTCAATTCATATCATGGTTTTTAAGGTACAAAGTTTGAAGCTTACATAGAGTTCTTAACGCCTTGTATGCATTTTTGGTTATAGAGTATATGATACTCTCATATATACATGAAATAAAATTCCTGAACAAAAACACGATGAGGCAAGTACAGTATGAGCAGATGAGAATTTTATTCTTTTGATCTACAGCACTCCTGTAGTCAGGTCTAAGCGGTCCAGCATCTCCTAACTCTTACTAACATCTGGTTAAAGTAAAGTAAAGTGCAATAAAACAAAAAAGGATGCAAATACTATTGGCAAAAGCAATAAGAAGAACCTAAAAAAAGCATAGAATATGGAGAAAGTCAATCAAACATACACAGCAGGATAATCATACACTCATCAATGTGATTTTGTTGTTTCTTATGTGCGACTATTTTCTCAAAGCTAAGTACGAGTTGGCCAGAGCCACCCTTATATCGTGGAGCAGCCCATCTTGAAGGCGGTTCTGGACAGCTGTTTTGATCAGGAGCATGGTGGAGAATACCTTGTCACACAGGTAGGTAGCTGGAAATAAAATGAACATGTCCAACATTGCCCTCGCCAG
The DNA here is from genome assembly GCA_037179515.1 of Halocaridina rubra. Taxonomy (NCBI): domain Eukaryota; kingdom Metazoa; phylum Arthropoda; class Malacostraca; order Decapoda; family Atyidae; genus Halocaridina; species Halocaridina rubra. The sequence goes on from JAXCGZ010019065.1 coordinate 89,643, forward strand.
TCCAAGGTACACTACCAACTGATTACAGCAAAAACCAGTCAGCGGCAATTCATGGAATTTTGATTGACAATCTTGGTCCACCTGCAGATCAAAAAGCTTCTCCTTTGGGTTATCAGCATCTCTCACGTCTTCCAGGAAGGGCTGCAGAATGTATTCTGTAAATGTATGATCATTGGGAGAGAACACAGCTATGGTGGTCTCGAGGTGCAAGAGGTGAGCAACACTATTTTCTACAAGCATGTGGCTGATTGTCATATCCCCCAATTTGTCTTCAAGGATAGGAAAGCTTTCCACACTCCCTTCCAGGATTCAATGCTTCCAGAGTGAAAGCTTTCTCTTGAAGGCTTTTACCTTCTCTGTACAAACATCTTTACTAGGAAACATACCTTGCATGGACAAGCTGAGGTCATTCAAATAGGAGAGAGAATAATGAACATTTTGTCCTCAAATATTTCGATGAAGTTACTCTGATACTCTTGGAAAAATATTGCAATCTCAACACTGAGCCCTGCAAAAGGGTCAGAATTTTCCCATGGGAGAGCCAATGAACTTCTGTGCAGGAGAGAAGAATGTGATGTTCACATTCTATCTCATTACAAAAAAACTTGAACACTCTGTGGTTCAAAGAATGACCCAGATTAAATTCACAACTTGAATACAGATAGACAGAACGTCTTTGAGGTGAGGCGGCAACGTCTTTGCTGTCTAAGAGAGAGTATAATGCATCACAATGATCTGGTACCCTCTCCTTCAACAGAGCAGCAAAGCCAGACCCATTCCTTACCATGGCTGGGGCACCATCTGTGCAGACCAACCCTACCTTCTCCCACTTGATCTGATATTTCTCAAAGAACTCGTTCAAAGGTCAGAATATATCTACTGCTTTCGACGTCACTTGCAAAGCCTCACAGAAGAGGAATTCATCTTTAGTTTCACCATCCTTGATGTACCAGGTATACCCAATCAGCAGCTCATGTTGGAGACATCAGTCAATTCATTCAACTGCAGACTACTGCAAATGAGACTGTCCTTAGGCTCCTGAACAAGCTGGCCCAAGATGTCGCAGCTCATATCTGCATCTTTCCCTGTGATGACATAACTGAAAAGAGGCACGATCTTCATCCTCTTGGCTACCTCTGTTCCCAGGACCAGTTCTACCATCCAAATGATTCATGGCTTAATCTGGTTTTATGGAGCTGAAAGCAAAGCATTCTCCCAGATCCACTGGTATGCCACCTCATAGGAAGCTTGTAGAAGTGGTCTCTGCACTGGCTTGACTCCAAGTCGGAGTAGTGTACCTGTCATATCTAAGCCCTCTTAACCTGCTCAGCCTCGAGAGTCTATTCATGATCTGCATCTGGATGTTTCGCATGGTGTTTTTGGAGTCTAGCAGGTTTCAAATTAGAGTTGTAAATAATAAATGGCAGGTCATGCATTGTTCCCAGCTTGATTATCCACGATCGTCCAGGAGTGCAGCGAAGCTATACGTAATATATTCATCACTTTATTTGAGTGTCTTTGGCATTGCAGATTCACACAAACCTGTGAACAAAACAGAGACTGGTTGCAAAAAAAGCACCATTCAATATTATAACTATTCAATATCATAAATTTGATCTTCAAAATTGAATTGATAGGTGTTTTTACCTTAAAAACGTTCCCACAAAAATAAAGAAAAAAAATATCTTCAAAAATGAAGCAACTACTTATGAGAGATGTTAACAGAGAAACAGACTTACGCGCACACACATTCTTACCACTTCTACAGGGGTATAGGTAATGATATGTGCGCAACTTATAGTCAGCTAATGATACCTTTAATAAAAACAGCTGAACGTTTTAATCAGGATATGCTCAAACATTTTCTTGGCCCATGAAATTGATGCAGGTTTAGACCAGTATCATCAATTCATATACTAACAAAAATGATGCAACACATTTTAGAGAGAGAAATGTTATGTACGTGAGTAAAGAGCGAATAAGAAAGAATATCACTGGAGCTTGAAATTAATGCATAGCTCAAAGATACTGGGATAGTACTGTATTGCGGCACTGTTACTGCAAATCTACTGCCGGGAGCAGTGCCATCTTACCATCTCACGTCAGACATCAGCACATTTACTAAACGTGGTACCACAAAGGTTTGTGATGCAGACTTCCTATGAAAGTGTGGAATGTTCGTACATATTTAGTGCTTTTCATCATCATGCTAGAATGCGTTAATGCTGTTGAAAATAAGGTGAAACTTTATGAAAGAAAAAAACATATACAGTATATGCAATAAATTTGTCAAAAAAGTATCGCTTCAATACTGGTCACCCAATGCAAGGAACACAGACATATTACTGCCAAGTATGCAGTATTCCTAGCACCACTTATCTGCAAGAAATTGGGCTGTTAATTAACGAAAGTAAAACACAATGCATGTTTATTGATTCAAGGTTCCATATAGCACAAATTCCAGAAAACACAACAATTATTTTTTGCGACAATATCATTACACCTAGCAAAACACTCAAAATCCTAGGAATTCACTTTGATAACTACATGTTGTTTGATTCCCACATAGATAAAGTATGCAAAAAGGTTACAAAAACATTAATGTACTTATCACGTATAAAACACAATTTTGAGACTACCACTCGAATAACTGTTGTTGAATCTCTAGCCCTAAGTCGCAGTAATTACTGCAAACTGTTTGGGAAGCTACCACTAAGACTCAGATAAACAGAATACAGAAGCTTATTAATTTTGCAGCTCGAGTTGCCATGGGAGGAATAAGAAAATATGACCACATCACACCAGCTCTCTATAAACTTGGGTGGCTGCGGGCAGAAAACAAGGTCGCTTATGCTATT